>DWRA01000999.1:0-19428 GCA_018250295.1 Spathilepia clonius | reverse complement strand
GGACTAAGTTGGAATGCCTCGTTAAGTTTATCTCCCTTACCACACCCTTCAAACCAGAACACAGCAGCACTTAACACAGGCACAAGCCTAATAACAGCAGTGTTAAGCAGCACCTTATTTCTATAAGGGTGGCGGTGATGCCGCCGGAATCGAACTACAAAGGGTTCTACCACTTTTACTCCATATTTTAAACCAGAATATAACTGCACCACTGCTGCTCTCTTGCGAACGTAAGTCAGATAGGTAAGTAGTGTGACAAGACAGTAGTATTTATTACCGTACCGGACAGTACCTTTAATAGGCATATGTACCAAGCTCCGTACTCGTACATTCTTCGCTGGATCAATAAACTCACTAATTGGTTGATTTGCATATTTGAGCGTGAGGGATGGGGTGAGGGTGGATACGCTGAGTACTTTCTCACCGCTGCATAAAAAGTACACGAATACACATATAGTCATACACTCATAATAAAATTACGTTCCATGACTGTTTATTAATATGTATGTATGTTTTTTACGGTTAACAACTTTTTATCAAAAAAAAGAGATTAGTAGAAGGTAAAAAATACCTAGTGTAATTAATATACTATATTTTGTAAGTTTTTAATTGTTTTATGCATTGTGAGTAGCAGTCTAACGATCTAAAAATAAGGAGGGTATTGTTTAGAGAATAAGATGTCATAGAATAAAGTTCGAAGAAAATAGGGGAAAGAACTGTTATTATTTTTTTATTTTACAAAATAGTTACAGGAATAATTAATTTATATTAGAGCTGCCAGTGAATCTTTTGTTACAGAAAATAGTCCTATAGGAATAATTAGACTACACTAATAGTGATTTAAAACAGAAAGTAAATTTACCTGCGTTATCAATAACTGAATGACTTCAAAAAAAGCAGAAATCTATCTAGATTACATACATATCTATGTGTGTATATTGTATAGTTGAATCAACCGAGGAATTTTTCATTTACAATAACTAATTCCCCATTTGTGTCTACAGACATTGAACGTGTTGAGTCAGACAAAATTTATATAACATTTTGATAGAGACCACCCCTGTCTGCGCAGTTGCTTTTCGGTATAAATATATTCATACACATTCTATAGAATGATATTATTTTGTTTTACCACGGCCAGTGTCAGGCAGATATTAAAAAGACGCTTTATATACTCACAGCCCCACACTAGGATTCCCTGTGTCGGGGGTGCCATGGACACACACGAAGACGCATACACAAAAACCCAGATGCAGAACAGAAATCTAAATTCTTCATTCAGATATCTGTCTGGCCGGGGACCGAACTCGGAACCCACTGCGAGTCAGACCGGAATGGTGACCGCTCCTCCACGCGGGTCGTCAAAATATAAATACCATTTAAAGCACCATAAGCGTTATTTCTGTGAACATATTCGTTCATATTTGTTTTGTTTGTGTTCATATTCATATTCGTTCATATTTGTATTTGTTTGTGCGTATCTTACGGAGGGTTATTAAATAACAAAACGTGGTATTGGTGTAACAAGTTTATTCGATCACTGAATAAATTTCGACCACTTTACGTACAACTAGATATTACATGCTCGAGTATATGACAATAATTTCGATACAATTCATAATAACTACAACTGGTTATATCAATTAATATTTTATTCACACAATATAGTATATTGTGTGAATATAAATATTAACGACATTATATGATAATGAAAAAATATTCTAAAATATTTTTTTTTCAATAATTATTTTTATTAATTAGCAATTGTTCCTCTGTGAACGATAATCGTTTTATATTATATGGTAAGTACAGTAATATATTTTGCTAATTAATATTCAATATTTTCAAATATTTTTCCAACATCAAAAACCAGTTCTTACACGTCAAAAATCTACATATAACATTTATTTCCGTCACAACATAGCTCATAAAATATGTTCAGATTCGGGTCACGTTGACCCCATCGGTGGTTACGAGTTATACTAATCGATACATTACAAACTATGTTAATGACGTCAAACGGAGTTAAACTTCGAACTATCCTATCGACAGAGTAACAGCTCTACTTAATACATGATTTACATATATGTAACTATAAGTTTCTACTGTAAATGACCGAGGCGAATATTATAAATATGATTAGTATAGATATTATTAGTATATGCCTTCCTTACTCTCGTTACGCGTCTCTAAGGTTAAGCAATGCTGTCTATACCTATAGTCGTGCTTTTTACATTGCAATATTCTTAAGAACTGTTATTTTAGTAATTATGTGTTAAAGTTGTGTTAACTACGGTTATGTTCAAGCAATTCTCACAAGGAGCAGTAATACGGCCGACTTCTGGTAAAACTAACTTGTATTACTACGCAAATTATAAACGAAGCAGCTCTATAAAAATATAATAATTATATTTGATTACATCACGTCTAAGTTCTTTTTAAATCAATTCCAATCCTTACTCCGAGTGAGAATAGCAGAAAGATTTCACTAAATGTTATCATCACTCAACACACGTTATCCTAGTTGATTATAATTATATAATTAATGATTTTAAATTGAATATATATAGATATTGCAAGACTATTAACTATCAATATCATTATGTGTTACAATAATTTTCTATACGTCCAATAAGTTATTAAAATCTCGTTAGCTTTAACTAAAAGCGCTTAAATTCACACGATAAATCGTAATTACTAGATCGTGTGTCAAATTATAACTCTTAATCAACTACAAATAATTTTTATTACAATATATTCATGATAAAATTCAAAGTAATTTTTCCGAAAGTCCAACTAATCGGAACCTCTAATCACGATTAAATCGAAAAAGATAATTAATAATCTTAATAAAATAATTATATTTACAGTACTAATAAATTTATATCGAATGAGGTATTTTGATATTTCAAAACTTATGTATAACGAATTAAATATCTATTTATATTAATAAAAACTCTAATGATTAAAATGAATTTAATAAAGGCGAAAGCGCGAACCCATCCACATCAAGATATTATTTTGGAAATATAACATTACGATAAGTATGTACAAGTTATTTTTATTATTTCTTTAGAATACGATAAAATGTGTGATGGAATAATTGATTTTTAAAAACTGTAAAGGTAGGTTGTGTGATAAGTTTAAGAAGGAAGATTATACATATTTCAAGCAATATTCACAGACAATTTGACTACTTCATAGGTATGAAGTCTACTCTACTAATACACGTCACAAACAGTATTTTATCAACATTGATGTCGAATATCGAGTTTAAATAGTTATATATTTATTATTACATATATTTTAATTTAACTGATCTTAAATTGTAAATTATTTGAAAAGTAACTTCATGAATATTAAATACTATTAATAATCTTTTTTTTTTTTATAAGAATATAAGATTAGAGTAGCAAACGAGCTTGCAATCCACCTGATGGTAAGTGGTCATTGCCGCCCATCTGACCACGGACACGTTGCCACTGCTGAGGACGAAGTTGCCTCGTATTAGTCAGCCGGCATCCACACCCTTCAATCGAAATACAGAACCGCTCATGTTAGAAAAGGGTGTGGCGGTGGTACCTCCCCGTTCGAACCGCATGGCTCTACCACCTTCTACGATCTAATATAAAACATTGAAGCACATCTATCCTACTGCACGACTTGTATATAATGAACTACATTGAAAGATACAGTAGTAAGAATGAGGCGATATAACCTTTACTATACTATCACTCGTTTTGTGTGGCTGTCAGCTTCTATATATACATAACTTGTCTTAAACCTACATATTATATTCTAATTTAATAACTAATAATAAAAAATAACTTAGTTATTTAAAGAAATATCGAACTGTTTTCCTGACATAATAAATTAGTAATATACTTTTAATTACTTTCTGATCCGTTTTAATAGGAATTGTAATTAAAACTGGCAGCTTTTGTATGTATTTCTCGTTCAAACATTGTATAGAATGAGCGAAACGCAAATAGAAATACCGCCATCTTAATAATCTTTATGTCATTGACTTTTATTCAATGATTCTTTTGTAACTAAATTATTTACTAATATTTCAAAATTTAGAATTGCATTAATGCTATGTTATAATAGAATATTGATTAATTTTATTTCTTATTTAGACTTAAAACAAATTAAATTGTAGAATAAGCATATTTAATAATTTAATATAATAATTTACCAAATATTTATTAAATATAAATTATTAAATTCTTTGACTGAAAGATTTAAATCTGCTCCTATATTAAAAATAATTTATTATTATTTTAGCTTCCATGTTTTATATAAAAATGCCAATAAAAACAAATAAATGGAACATGTGCTTCTACTATAGATAAAATATAAGTATTAAATTTATATAATTTATTAAATAATCATTTGTTTCATTTAAAGCAATCATTGACTTGGAAACAAATGGATATCAATTAATTTGATCTGATTATAATGTCTATTTACAACATATTTTTGTGAAAAATATGTTTATAACAGAAGGTTGCTTGGCAACACACCTTTCTTTTGATTGCATGTCATAAATAATCAAATGTTTAGTATTAGATAAGTAATTTCCAACTTGAAAAAATCCATTTACATATTTTTTAGTTCAAATTATATCTTTTTAATAATGATTTTAGACGTTTCCTCTGTTACTCGGACCGATAGCGACTGAGCGCTACTGTAACTTTTGATATATTTTATTGCTCTTTTATTTAGAACGTTTTAAGCGCAGAAGCGACATCCACTCATTTACAAGTCAACGAGAACAATAATAATTATATACATACATATAATACTAACATAGGATGTTTTTACGATAACATCAGTTTACGTTAATTAAAATATTTACACATTTTAATTGTGCGATTTAGCCGCCATATTTTTAATATTAATGCATACTAATATGATACAATTACGTCGCAATTTAATATCATGAAATGCGAAAATAATAGATATAAATGCCGATTATATTCCTTGTATATAAATTATCAAGCATACCTTCGTGTTAAACCATTGGCTTCAATTTAACAATGTTTTATTAGGTTCAGTTTAACAGTATTTCGATTCCAGTACAGCAGCCTAACTAATGAGTATGGAAGTGAAACTTCTTAAACGCTAATTAGGTAATAATTGGAAGAAAATCGAGAGCGACATTTTGAGGCGTCATAAGCACATTTCATTACATGAGGGAGAAGAAAGATATAACTCCAAGCCCACGGTACTGGAGTAAAAGAGAGCTATATATATATTCTATCCAAGGTGATACAATAAGAAGGTATGATGCACGCGCATCAGATACTATATATAAACAACTGTGATATAAAACATGTTTAAGAAGTCTCACTTCTATCAAGGGTACGACGCTGCACGCGCATTTTTAATCTGGTAATACAAAATGACAGAAATACATATAACAGACATACAATGAATCTAGACTCAAAATACAATGGTGTACTGAATATACAACTTCTAAAACTAGATCGAGACTAGAGGATTAGAGGATGTTATAGATAAAAGCTTAAAGATAGACATGGAGACAGTGAAGGTGAATGAAGACAATGAAAGTAGAGATAGTTATAGACCTAACGGACGGGTACTGACCTAAGATTGAAGTGTATCTGCAAACACATTTTATAACTAATTTTATACAGGCACTACCGTCGTCTTCATCTATCCCACTGCTGGGTACGAGTCTCCTCCCAAAGCGAGAGGGTTAAACCCATAGTTGAATGCGAATTGGCAGACTTCTCACACCTTTGAAAACTTTTTTGTAAAGGGATCTCAGGTTCGTGGGATGTCTCGCGATGCTTTCTTCGTCACTGTGGTAGACTATGGCCTCAACCCTTTTCGTTGTGAGAGAAATTATAACAGTGCACTATAGTAATGCAGTGATAGCCTAGTGGTTGAATTACGCACCTCTGAATTTTCGACGTTATTTGCGTAATAAATTTATTA
The DNA here is from genome assembly GCA_018250295.1 of Spathilepia clonius. Classification (NCBI taxonomy): domain Eukaryota; kingdom Metazoa; phylum Arthropoda; class Insecta; order Lepidoptera; family Hesperiidae; genus Spathilepia; species Spathilepia clonius. Next base: position 13,461 of record DWRA01000999.1, on the reverse strand, counting down.
TCACTTGCTATAACGGTTAAGGAAAACATTCTGAAACCTGCATACTTGAGAGTTCTTTAAAAAAAAAGTTCTTACAAAAATGTGTGAAGTCTACCAATTCACACTTGACCAGCGCGGTGTACTATGACCTAACCCCTCTCACTCTGAGAGGAGACCCGTGCCCAGCAGTGAGACAGTAATGGGTTGATGATGATACATTCCTGTCATATTTGCTGTTATTATTCTAAAATAATCAAGAGGATGTTTTACCACTCTTTCTTTGACACAATTTTATTCCTAGTAAAATTATATATGTCTAACGTAAAATAATTTGCAAAATTAGAGTCTATAAATATAGTGTGAATGTCCAATAAAAATGTAAGTCATAAAAAATGTTTGCAGTTACATTTCGAATAGAAAATAGAAACAAGAGCAATACATCCTCACATCTACGCTAATTAATATCTACTGATAAACACACTGCTTTTATATAAATATTACGACGTTAGTATATATAATGATGTACGAAGAATTGCAATATAAATAGACTTACTACTGGATTTTTTCATGAAAAGTTGAAAAAGTCGACTACTCGTTTTGAAACGGTGTCATTATTTTCTGTTTTAGATAATATAGATTTTTAGATAATAATTAAAAATTGATATGATACTGATATGAACTTTTTACAAACAGTTTGTCAAAGTCACAATTACTTATCACTAATATAATTAAAATGAAACAATTAATTGAATTAAATAATAAAAAAAGGAAATAAATTTACGATTTCTGAAGTGAAAATAATCTTTAAATAGTCTACAATTAATAAATTTCACAAAGATATTAATGAACAAAAATAAAAATAAAACCAAATTAAAAATTAAAAACTGTCATTAAAGATACTCGTAATATTTTACAGTTTTCTACTACAATATGATAATAATTACAATAAGTATCGATTATAGAAAATATTTATATAAAGTAATACGTACTTTAATAATTGTATAATAATTACTTATAAATAGCATAAATGACGTGAATATAATTAGCAAAAAATTGTATATCCTTACATCTAGTGATATGTCTGCGATATAGGTTGTTTATTGCTGTATCTACAACTCGATAGATATATGATTAATAATATAATTAATATAATTGAATTCTGTATCATGTATCTTAGAATAATAGGCATAGCATATTTTGAGCGTGTGTTTTTGGTATGTTGTCCTTATAAATGAAATATTCGAGAAAAGTTTAGAAAAAACGCATATAATACAAAAAAATATTTGATTTCATTTAATTATCAAAATTGATATGTTATTTTTCATTGTAGTAGTAGTATTGATATGTATCAAGGTACTGAAAATGCTGTTGTATTATACGATGGAAGTACCAAACAAGTATGCAGTCCACCTGGTGGTAAGTGTCTACTGCTGTCCGTGACCTGTAATCAACGCCAGATAAGATTAAAGTCCTACCTGAGGTCACCCTTGCGTTGCTATACCTGAGGACCCTCTCCCTTACACACCCTTAGCACTGCTATTTGGCAGAAATAAAAATATAATAAAGACAATAACCATAAAACACACGCTCCGTTATCGAACTAACAATAAGAATTACGGCTGCTCTGATATTCTACTAATTAATTGAATTTCGGGAGAATTTGTCGCGAAACTTGACCTAAACTTACTTACAACATATTCGAGAAATGGAACGACCAGTTCCATTATAATCTACACTAAACAGTCACACATAGTAATATAAAAAATACAGACAAACTATTAAGGATAGGTATATCCTTTTACACTATAAAATATAAACGTAGAACCCATACATTTAAATGTGCTCCTAATTTACAAATTACTTCGTCAAAATTCCATTGAAAAATTATCAAACATATTGAATTCAATCCTGATGTTTCATTTGTTTTTAACACAGTAAATTATCATAATTCTAGAATAAAAATATCAAAGTTTATTTAGAAACAATTAATACGTTACAAATGTACAAAAACATATATGCTTTAAACAGTAAGATAGGACATTGCAAGACAATTTAGATATTTTTGTCCGAACATCCGACATCTTATCGTTATGTAAATTTCAAGATATACCTACCCGAAACAGGAGTATTAGTAAATTAATCCTAAAAATCTTCCTAGAACACGTTCACTGTGTCCTTAAATATATATTTATACCAAGAACCAGGAACTGTGTCCTGTCTGTGCAAAAGAACGTAAACTGTGCTGTTCATTCTACGAATGCTATTGTACTTTGCAGGCTATTACTATTTTTCTTATAAAAACACCACTCGCTGATTAGAATTTACAGTATATAACTATTTACAAAAAATATACACTTTTTGTTGTAATAGATTCTTTTTTAACTAAGAATTATTTGTCGTAAAATTAAAGACTATCTCCTTATTCACGCAAATTCTTACTTGGTCTTAAAACCAAAAGAAAGGTCTTCAATCTTGATAGATTGCTGGTCTTTATACAATATGAGCATTACAAAGAGTATCTCTAACTTTTTAGTTAAAAAGAGCGTAAAATTATTTTGTAAATAGTTTTATAATGTAACACCAATCTACCTGTGGATGTTACTGCAAATCATATGTTTATACCTAAGCGCACTCGTCCACAGGGATCCCACGATAGTAAAAAGCCATAATGTAAATTACAGGTTCTCAGTTAAATGTCATATTACTATTATTATTTCTATTTTAATCAAAATATAAACTTGACTGATGTAGACAACAAATAGCATAAATATGAAGTATAGTCGAAAACTGGCCGCATTAAATATTCACAGCTAAAATGTTCACTTACTCCATTCTATAGTCCGACTGTGCGAACCAGGTAGTAAATAATCAATACTCCCAAACCGAGAAGGCAAAACTGTAACTAGATATAAACAGCCAAACAATTTCAGCTACATGTTCCAAAAATGCAGCACTGCTGTTTATTCTGACATCAAAATCTTTTCATTTTCGTTTTAATTTATTTTATTTTAATTTTAGCTTTTCTGCCTATTCCAGCTAGTAAACAATGTATTTACGTTTATCGTTTGTCACGTAAGTTTATAACTAAAAGAACGTCATTAAGCAACATTAAACATTTCTTCGACCACGTGTAAGCATTTGACTCAACCATCGTGGAATACCCGTCGATAATAATAACAAATATATTCATAATAATCACTTTTACTATACACTCTTTCAATTGACATGTCGGGCTCGTCACATTTTCTTGTACAATTAACTTTAGATATTTAATTTTGCCTCTTTCTAGTCGATTCTGCAAAATAATATTTTTTGCTGACGGTCGATTCGGTGGGTTAACATATTTCATGTTTCCAAATATACATATTTTACGAAAACTCTTAAAAATATCAAAAATTGACAATTAAATAGACGAATATTATATAAATTGACTCTTTTCTTTTGTATAACATTTGTTTTTAAGTCATTAGATTACCTTTTTTCCAATTATACTCATTGAAACGTTATCTGACCCTCTGATGTTCAATTAGGACGTATAAACATTTCATTTTCACGAAATATTCCCAATCCGAATTATTTCTTATAAATTCAATGTATTCCAACTGAAGGGTTTTATATAATTCGTTGTTAGTTTCCGAACTTCACATAGAGCTGTTAGAGCTCTACTCCTGAGAGATTTCTGTCTCTATCAACTGACTTTGTACTTAATCTTCGTCGGTCTCTTGGGCCTCGTACGCTCCGAAGATATAAATAAGTTTATTACTTTGCTCCCGGTAGAGTCATCAGTAACTTCTGATAGTACGAGTTAGAGCTCTATATATTTCGTAATTTAGCTTTTAGTTTCCAATATACTGTCCATTTTTAGAAAATACGTTAAAATGACTTTATTTCCTTCTTTTCTTTGAAAGATATCGTCCTTCGAAATATGTAATATCGCATATAAATATTCATGCCCTTAAAAGATTCTCTTTCAATGCGGTCTTACTTGTATTTTTTATCCTTGTCAAGAAATTCACGGTCAATAAACTTTTTACGATATCACACATAGCTATTAGTAGAAAATCTGATAGTTATATGATATATATAAATGGAGGTATCACTGATATGTATGTGTGTTCATAATTTACCCACCGAATGACATAAAAGTGTATAATGATGGCACATAAACTCTAAAATCCTTCTAAGTTTCTACTAATGAGTATAGGACAACTACAACTGTACACTTAGAGAAAATATAACTACATTTCACTTATTCTACGTGAATCAAAAGATTCTGATATGTTTCGTTACCTTGGTTGCAACTTTATCACAAGTTGATCCTAACTTACCACTCCAATTGATATTAATTGATATTAGTTTACGATTAATAGAGAAGCAAATCTTAGCCTAATATTGCTGAAAGCGTAGGAAGAAAAACTTACTCGAAATCTTATAGTACGTCTAAAAATATTGTGTTAAGACTATTCAATAAATCAATGTTTATCAAGAAAGGCATCGTAATACGAAGTGAATATTAACCTCAGCACACGATTATTTATATATTGGTACAGTAATATATATTTATTCAATATATTTCCATAAATCACTTTAAATTTAACATCAGACACGATTATGTATTGTTTTACTAAAATATTATATCCGTTATTTATTTCAAAATGTTTGAAAAACGCCTAATTATATGAATTTAGATTTTAGGCCTTAAATTATGTGCGATCGAGAGCCTTACTGTATAATTTAAGATTTGTGCTTAATTGAATATTCCTCTAAAAACTATTAAGGTTTTAAACATGCACCAACATGTTTTTATTATGAACACGAAATATTGTGTATTAATTATTAGAAAGTTAAACGTTGGTTAGATTCTGGATCTTATTTTAACATGGTAAGATGTGGTGAAATATAAAATTAGTTAAAGGCATGATTTTTGTTTTCATTTACACTTGAACATCAACAAGAAAAACAGATCGACAGCTATCGTGACGTCCTTCTAAATGGAAAGCCACTAAAGGATGACACACGTTACATTAAGAGGTTTGTGCACTCACCGAGCCGAGTTTCGTCTACAGTACAATCAACCAATGACATATATTTTACAATACACATTCATATTCGAATCGAGCGTTGATCGAAAATGAGTATTCTTGTTGTTGTAGTATTCGATCTATGTACACCGTACTGAAGTAATCAATGGGCCAAGAATACGTTCATCCTGATAAAATATCCATTTTACACTTATAAATGGATCAATAACAGTACAACACTCGAGGATCAGATCGGTAAGTGCAGTGTCCCTTAAGTTATCACTTTACCCGTTTGTGAATATTTATTTGCTTTAGAAGGATATCATGAAAGCTGTCCAAGTAATCTACGATATATTAACAGTAAGCACAACTAGTTAATAGACATCTAGTCAGACACTAAACAACTCGCCGCCGATGAGATGCGGCTCAGTGATCGAAGTATATCAACTATGAGACATTTATAATTACACAACAAGTAAATTCAAAAATATAGACAACAACACCGAATAGCTTTAGAAGCCCTGTCGGAAAGGGTTCCGGACCGGGTTGGGTGCGGGCTGAGGCGCTGGGGCTGGGGCCGCACCACCTGCCCTGAAAGGGTTGCTTGCTGTCGGCTGCGGCTGAGCCGGAAGCTGTCTTTGCTGAGTATACGCTTCCTGCTGGAAACCTTGCTGCTCGTACCCTTGCTGCTCGTACCCCTGTTGCTCGTACCCCTGTCCGTAACTTTGATACCCTTGCTGGTACTCGTACCCTCCACCTCCGTCAACATTCGATTCTTGAACAGAAGTATCCTGCGGAGCATTGGAATACTCCAAATGGTTCTTGAAATCGCCATTTACAGGTCTCTGGTCCTGCATGCTGTACGTCTGATATTCTTTTTCTGGCGGATCAGCCATAAGAATGTTGGCCTCGTTCTCGAAAGGCTTGAAGTCGTAAATATGTCTGAGATACATAAGTACGGGCGCGTACAGCAAATTGCTGAATGCAATGAGGAGGTTGAGAGCCGTGAAGCCGATCATTTCGACAATTTCGCCGGCAATAATAGGTCCAACCGCGTAAGCGAAAGAGTAGGATATGTCAGCGATTGCGTAAATGCTACCATACACCGACACATATCGAACATCGACTAAGTAGCCCAATGTTGGTAACAGCGCAGTATCAATCAAGGCTATACCGAAACAGATACCACAAATAGGAATCATCAACATTTTATATGAGTTTGCAAACGGTATGATAAAACAACACAAGCCCTCCAGGGCCAGTCCGCCTGCAGCCATAAGCCATTGATGTTGCGGATACTTTTTGGCCATCTTAACTGTTATCACTACTCCTAAAACGTGAGGGAAGAATGCCGGTAGCCATATCATCCCAATTTTCCAATTATCTTTTGTGAGATTATCTTCCATCCAAAGAGAGATTGTTGGCTCGAGGAAAGCCAATGCGACGTTTGACATCATCAGAGCTCCAGCACATACTGCTATATAGGGATCCATGAGGAGCTTCCAAATTGGAGTACCAGCCGGTTTTGGCTGAGATGCTTCCTTCATTTGAGTCTTAAGTGGTTTCATTACTAGCAGTAACATGAATCCGTCAATGAGCGATATTAATGCAAGGATCAAAAACGGTACCTCTTTCCCTGCAAACTGGTATAGAGCACCACCGAACGGCGGAGCCACAAGGCAGCCGAAGCTTATGAACGCCAGAGCAATTCCGAGAGCCTTTGATCGTTCATTTTCCTCAGTGAATCTGTCAGCAATCATCGCCAAACCAGACGTATCGGCAAAAGCTGATCCGACGCCTTGCAGACTTCTCGCAAAGAACAACATGCCATAACTTCGTCCACAAGCGAATATCGATGTGGAAAGAAACATGATAATCAACCCGAACATCATAGGGATATCATATCCTATTCGATCAATCAGAGCACCCGAAAAAGGATTTATCATGAGCTGCACTATTGCTTTAGACGCGAAAAGGACTCCGGTTGCGGAGTCCTGTCCTTCGTGTGATGCAGGAATAATTTTGGTTGGTATTATTGTTCTGTTCCCTTCCTTGATTGGTGCCAAAGTGACCACGTGGTCGTAACCGGCCTCGCCCCACGCACCTATATATCTTAAATAATCGGGTATAATGGGTACAATTACCATGTATAACATGTTGTCTAGTAGCAACGCTATGGATACTATAACTAAAATGATCTTCCTCTGCGAGGTAGGCTCTTGTATCTTCTCCCATAGCACCTCCCGCACTTCCCTCACCTCCAGATTCACAACAGGAATGACAGAGCCGTCGATCTTCTGCCATATCGTCTGTGGTCCCTCCGCCATGTTTACAAATTTGAAGGTCGTTTAAGTCGATTATCTGTTGCAGAAGACTATAAACATGTTCGTGATGCTATTATTCTTTGTCTTCTTTCTTCTGGCTGCAATTAGTAACCACGTCTCGCTCACTCATCATTGGCTACGCCACGTCCCACACCACGACTCTCGAATGGGACTTCGGAACCTGACAACAAACAGAAATGATCATTTAGTTATCATTTCCTTATAAAGTAAGGAGAATGCTCACGGGAGCGAGCAGGGTTGTTTCAAAAGGAATTTGAGTCGATCTTTGTTTCTGTAAGTTGGCATGGTTCCTCTATCCCGCGATATTAACGAACACAACAAGATCTTCCATTTCCAAAGACGATTCAGAGTCCTTTTGAACACAGCACTGGATAAATAAAATAAAATGTAATAATTTCTACACATACACTTTTTTAGAATATTGAGTATGTGAACGGTTAAAAAGAGAATGGTGTAATTCATAAAACTTTTATTCGCAGAATTCTTAATGTATTATTTGAAAAATAGAACTTTACAAATTAGTTCTCAAATTTAAAATTCCCTCAGAAATTCCCGTATTTAATAAGTTCCAATTGGTTTAGCGTTAATCCAACTAACATTTATAATTTACTGAAACGAAAGTTTCTTTATTAAGTGATAAAAGTTAACCTCAAGGAACAAAACAAATTTTAATATTTGACAACATGGCATATAAACGGCGAATATTTTTTGATGCATCAATTGTCAACAGAATCAGATCTAATTCTTAGTAACAGACAACAAATATATCAAAGTAATATTTTGACTTTAGTCATATGAATTGTCAGTAACCACTTAACTGAAGCACTGCATAATTAAAAGCGTAATCTTCAGAACTATTGAAATTTATCTTGATATTAACCCGTGTCTATTGTCTCACCAGGTCTGCAATTTCCAAAATAAACGCGAAATTTCCGAACAAGTCAGTAATTGTAACGACTTGTTTCACCCAAATTCAATTTGCGAGGAGCCGTTACGATCCGCAAAGGGCGACGTCGCCCAAGATTGACGCTTCAATCCAAATGAAAATGGCGTTCCATTCAATCCGTAACTCGATATTTCACCGCCAGTCCTTGTAATGACTTTGTTTGACTTGTATTTCGAAGATTTTCCTTAACGTTTGAAATGGTTCTATTTGCAAACATTTGTTCGTTTTTGTTCAAATTTTGCCTTTATAAATCTGCACTTTAATTTATTTTGGGTGCCACAGACCCACAAAAATAAATATTCAGTTTCTTAAACTCAGAAAAATATAGATTCGCTCAATACCTACTAAACTTTTTTTTATTTATTGAATATATATTTTTTATATTCTAGAAGTAGAAAACAAACATTCAGTGCACCTGGTAGTAAGTGGTCTGCGGCTCATAGACTTCTATAACCAACACCAGATATGGTTAGAATTCTACCTGAGATCAGCCAAAAATGCGCTAGATGGCCACAAAACGTTACTCCAAAAGAAATATGTTGATCCACTAAACTTAATAAACGAGCATCACAAAATCATAAAATCAGGAGATTTTATTTACCAATCAATCTTTCCCGAATTAAAGGGAACTGCTTTGTGTATTTTATATTAAGACCAAATCCTACACTTTAATCTTGTGAAGCCTTGTAAATCCGCTCCAGAATAATTTAGCTTGGTTTCTTGTTAGGGAGAGTAATCTCCTAGATGGAAGAGAAATATATTCCGTTCGCCACTGACGTATAAAGACGGTAATGAAATTTATGTGCGACGTAATATAACAAAAAGAAAAGGTTTTATATTACTAAAAACTGTTTAAGTTTGCACTAATAGCAGCAATGCAACTATAGTCAACATTCAATATCTAGGCAAAATCTATCCGCCGTTATTTGTAGACAGGCAAAGTTATGTCACACAGACATGGTTTTCCCTAATTTAGCCCCTTTGAGAGCTGAATTTTTAAAAATACTATCTTAAAGATCATCTACGTCATGAAATGAAGATACACCTACAAGGTCATGCTTGTAGACCTACCGACTCACCGGTTCAAGCGTTACCTTTAAATCAATCAGTATCGTTTTTATTATCTGAATGTCTAACCATAATCTATGTATATAAAAATGAAAAGACATTTGTTAGTCTCACTAAAACTCGAGAACGGCTCGACCAATTTGGTTAATTAAGTCCAAGGAAGGTGTAAAATATGAGAAAATTAATAAAAATGTAAGGAAAATAGTAAAAGCAACAATTTTGTTTTGCCATACATACATTTCCTATGTCTGTTAAATGGGTGACGTTTGTTCGAAATTTAAAATTCGCGCCATTTATAATATTGGCGTTAACTGGACGCCATCTTGTTTTGTTTTATATCTATGTTTTTCTTCTGTTTAAACGTTTGTAATTTAAATATGTCTGCTGCACAATAAAACGCAATTGTCGAACTTAAAGAAGTTTTAAATAATTATACCTGGTCCCGTACATGGCCCTGGATCTACGCCGGATATAAATACCAGCTTAACGCGAATATAAACAAAAATAATAAAGAAGATTGATTATAATATTGAAGCCGTGGACCGCAAATTATATTACAACGGGATTGCGCGTCGTCGGAGTGGTCGAGAGTTAAACAGTGGAATTGAGGATTTATGTGATTTGTAAATTACTTATAACCCAACACTCTTAATCAGGTATAATTATAATTCGACGATAAAAAGGTCAGTGACATTACATATGTTATACAAATAAGTTAATAATAAATTTTACGGTAAATGTCATATAACTTCGGGTTAGTTAGTTAAATTATTTATATTGTTTGTTATTCAGTTCATTGTGCAACTGTATAATTTAACTAACATCATATTCAAACCTGGTTATCATTCGTTTTAGCATTTTCCGTAATATTAATTCTAAAATTACCTATGTAAAAATACCTTCATGGTATGAAATTGTTAATTTCGTTAACTCATTACTTTGGATTAGTTACTTAAATGACTTATGTTATTGTTATTTAGTTCATTGTGCAGCTGTATAGTTTAACCTAGATATTGTTACTTTTAGCAATTTCCTTAATTAATAAAATTGTAAAAATTTACTATCGAAAGAAGATGTTACAAAATTGTAAGTTTGGTTAATTGTTACTGTTTGCTTTAATAAAATTGCAGTTTCAATCAAGTTTAGGATTATTCAAGTGTGTGTATAAGTCAAAATTAAAATTTGTACAAATTTGTAAAACGTCAAAAGTTTAAGGAATAGATTGCGTAAAGTTTCTATAACTTTGTTGTAACAACATGGTAGCTTGATGTTAATGTGTTAAATAGTTTCTTAGGCCTTTGTGTAATAGTTCTAAGTACCTAAGTAAACGTGTGCTACCTGTATCAATTTCAGTTTGACCGTACCAGGCTCCCAGAATGACCGAGGAAAAGGAATTAATTAAAAAACGTGGCAGTATCAAGGGTCGCGTAACTGCTTTCTCAACATATCTGGTGAAGTTAGATGCATCTGTGATGACTTCGTCTGAGATTAGGGAGTTACAATTGCGTATCGGTAAGATTGAATCGTTATATAATCAATATGACGAGGTACAATTAAAATTAGAGTGCCTGGCGGAAAACATTGAGTTACAACTAAGTGAAAGAAATGATTTTGAGAAACAATATTATAAATTACTTGCTAATGCTCAGGAAATTTAAGAAGTATATAGAAAAGGTCGAGATTTAGATAATGCATCCAATTCTCGTAGCAATCAGAGGTTAGTTAAGTTGCCTACTATTCATTTGCCAAAATTTGAAGGTCCATATGAACGCTGGTTAGAGTTCCGTGATACATTCTCAAGCTTAATTCACAATAACGATGATATCGATGAAATTAATAAATTTCATTACTTGAGAGCCTCTCTGATGGGATCCGCTGCTGTGGTAATACAATCATTCGATTTTTCTGCAAAAAACTATTCTATAGCTTGGAACCTCTTATGTGAGCGCTTTGATAACAAACGGTTATTAATACAAAATCATGTCTCAGCGTTATTTAATATCGAACCTGTCACAAAAGAATCCTCTGTTCATTTAAAACGTGTAATTGATTCTTTAAACAAAAATTTACGGTCTTTAGAATCATTGGGAGAACCGGTTAAACACTGGGACACTCTTCTAATTTATATAATTACACACAAGTTAGATGCAAAAACATATCGTGAGTGGGAACAAAATAAAGGTAATTTACCAAAAGATAAACCGATAACCCTCGTCTCCTTTCTTGAGTTTATGCACAATCGGGCAGATTTAATTGAGACAATAGAACTATCACAAAACACAAGTAGCAAAAATACAACTAGAATTAAGACCATGGTTTCCGTGCAGAATGGTCCAACTAATAATAAAAATTCATTAGCATTGTCTACGAAACCGTGCCCTAACTGTAATGAGGAACATTACTTAAACAATTGTCCTAAATTTATAGCTTTAAGTAGTGAAGCGCGGTATAATTTAATATCTACTTATAAAATATGTTTTAATTGCTTCCGTAGCGGACATTATGCTAATTCATGTAAAAAACCAGGTTGCAAGATATGCAAGTGTAAACATAACACATTAATTCATGTTAACGAATTTAGTAGGAAGCAAAACGCACATAGTACATCCTTACCTAAAGAAACTAATGCGAACAGGGAACAAATATTTCAACCGGCAACGAAATCTGCACAGTCCAGTGTTACTCTGATGGGAAGCATCACTGCTACATGTGACAAGTTAGGACATTGTGATGTTTTATTATCCACGGCGTTAGTAAAACTACATGATAATAATAATCAAGAAGTCATTGCTCGTGCGATATTAGATAGTGGTAGCACTTCATGTCTTATGACGGAAAGATTACATGAACAATTAAATCTTCCAACAATTTGCACGGATAGTTCTGTTATAGGTATAAATAATATAGCATCACATATTAGTCAGATGTGTTGTTTGTCAATCACTTCATTAGACCAAAGTTTTTCCACACGTTTAAATTGTTTTATCCTTCCTACTATTACAAAAAACGTGCCCGAGCGTCAAATAGATATTACTAGTTTACGGATTCCATCTGACATTTGTTTAGCAGATCCTTATTTTTATGCTCCCGCTGCCGTTTATTTAATTATAGGCGCTGACATTTTCTGGGACATTTTATGTCTGCAAAATATAAAGTTAGGAGATGGAAAGCCGATATTATATGAGACTAGACTTGGTTGGATGGTTTCCGGACCAATTAGTGGCAATCGTGGGATGACGTTGCCACACAATATTATATGTAAATTTTGTAAAATTGATAAAGCGTCCTCACATTGTTTGGATGATGACATTCAAAACCAGTTAATGCGTTTTTGGCAGCTTGAAGAAGTGAGCCCTCAGTCATCTCAGTTTTTTCCTGAAGAGAAGTTATGTGAGGAACATTTCATAAAAAATACTACTCTTCTTGCAGACGGACGTTTCTGTGTTAGAATCCCATTAAAACAAACACCCGACGTGTTAGGAGATTCGTATCAGCGAGCTAAACATTGTTTAATGTCATTAGAACGCCGACTTAAAAAAGATAACTCATTAAGTAAAATGTATAAAGATTTCATGTCCGAATATGAAGCATTAGGTCACATGACAGAGTGTAAGCCTTGTACCGCGGTGCCTAGTTACTTTATACCCCATCATGGAATATTACGCGAGAGTAGTACGACTACTAAACTGAGAGTTTTATTTAATGCAAGTAGCCCTACTACATCAGGTATTTCACTTAATAATATTCAGATGATAGGACCCACAGTGCAGGATGACCTTCTGTCAATACTTATAAGGTTTCGACAACATCGGTACGTTTTGGTGGCCGATGTTGAAAAAATGTACCGGCAAATAGTTGTGCATTCCGATGACAGATCATTACAGCAAATAATGTGGCGTGAAAGTCAGTTTGACCTAATTAAAACTTATGAACTGAATCGTGTAAATTATGGGACAGCTAGTGCTCCTTACCTTGCCACACGGTGCCTTAAACAGATCGGTTTAGACTGTAAGGACCAGAAAATAGCTGACATCATTATTCACGACTTTTATGTCGATGACTTAATTACAGGTGGAGAAGAAGTCAGTGAAATTTTGTATAT
>DWRA01000998.1:0-19430 GCA_018250295.1 Spathilepia clonius | reverse complement strand
TTTACGTACGTTACTCGACAAAATAGTATAAGTGATTAATAGATCGAAATTAGAAATACGTAGGTGGCACTAACACCATGTCTGTCTAGGCATTCGTGAATAATGACTGACGTCTTACCAGTCATTCGAGTTTTTGTCTTATTGTAAGACAATGATGAAGATTTTTTCTACAAAACGTAGTGAACACAAATATAGATAACATAGACGAAATGGAGTGAAGACTTGTCAATGAATCTAAAATAATATTAAAAAGATTTATGATTTTAGACTTATATTATCGCGGAATTGATACATTTTGTTATGTAACGGGTACTCACGATACAATGTTTTGATTTCTTAAACATCGTATCGTGAGTACCCGTTACATAACAAAATGTATTAAAAAGATCTTTGGGTTTGAAGGTGATGAAGCCTTTTGTGGTTCGATTTGGAGGCACCACCGCCACGCCTATTTCTGCCTAATAGTAACAGTGTTAGCGGTGGTGTCTTCTGGTTTGAAGTGTGGCAAAAGATACATATCCGAGTCGTTCCAATTTAGTCCTTAGGGGCAGCAACACATCTATGGCCGATCTCAGGTAGAACTCTAATCCTATCTGGCGCTGATAATCTATGGCCTATATGAGGTAGAAAGATAGGATTAGATCTGGCGCTGATTACAGATGTCCGTGGTCGGTAGTGGCCACTAATATTTTTATTAAAAAGATTCTTTACATTGATTGCAAATTATCTACTTACAACACAATAATATATTATATTTATTTGTAACATACCATACAAGTGTACAAAATATATATAATATACATTAGTAACAAAAATCTCAAAAATATCTACTATTATACATAGGTACATTTACCTACAATACAATACTTAATTACGGAAAATAAAAAAATATGTTACATACACAAATCGCTATACTAAACATATAGTATAGTGACGACAGTATAAATATACCTACATTCCACATTGTTAATTCACTCTAAATAAGAGCAGCAAAGAGTGAAATGCGACAAGAAGCGTCCTAGACACAAATGCATTGCACGGCGCATGCGCAGGGAGAAAGCGATGGAGGTCGATGACCTGGCTAAATTCGGCCAAGGTCCGGCGGCACTTCCCGTCGTATCGGAAGTCGTGGTCATTCGATCAACAACTCATTATACCAATGTCATCAGTATGACACACAACCCTAAAGGATTGTTCGACTCTTGTGTGTGTATCATAAAGTTAATAAGTACACACATACAAGTAAATATAGAACATATAAATAAATGCTATACGACGATGCTATTTTGAAGGTGGTAGAACTCTTTGAGGTTAGACTCCGGCGGCACCACCGTCACATCTATTTCGGTCTAATAACAACAGTGTTAAACGCTGCTGTCTTCTGGTTTGAAGGGTGTGGTAAGGGAGACTGACTTATCCGAGGCATTCCAACTTGGTCCTCAGGGTTGGCCCCGGGTAGTATTCTATTCTTATCTGGGGTAGATTGCAAATGTCCATGGGCGGCAGTTGCCTCTTACCATCAGGTGGACTGCGTGCTCGTTTGCTACTCCATCATAAAATACGGCGAATAGTTCTTTTATATCTGCATACATACACCGTACTTGTCAGACACGGTCCTTGGCAAAACAAAATCATACAGTTCTATACAATGTGTATGAACGTATTTATATCTTTAATCTTTTCCTTAAACTAATGCACGGATTTTTAAAAGTAATACGCGTATCTTTAAAAGTAATGCATTTATTTTTAAAATAATCCTATTGGTCGTTAATATTATACATGCATAAACATATTAGTTTTTATTACGTGTGAGATATCAAATGAACTTACTTTTGAAAAAATCTCAGCTCATTATGAAATACTTTTCGAAATATATTTCAATATAAACTCCTTTATAGTCGATACTGCCACAAAGACGACTCTTATAAAGATAGGAATGTACATTACAGCGACTAAAGTAATCCTAATAGCAATGTAGGAGGTGTGTACTAAGTACCGCCAGACAGCGTTCCTTATCGCTAGGTTTGTTTACAAAAAAGGTTAGTTCTAGCCAGTCATAGTCTGTTGACGTAGATAGGGTTAGGGCTAACCCATAGACTGGGCGTTGACCTGACCTTACAATCACGATTTTGTAGACTTTAAAACTACGATAAATCTGAGCCATATAACCGTATGTGTTGAATATATTCCGTTAAAACAAACATAGACAGAAACAATAAGAGTTACTAGCCACAAAAATAGGTTAAAACCATAAAAACGCCCCATACGACTTGCTTTGTTGTTTATAAGTTTGTTTTTCAAACAGTTCTGCGAACATGATTTAGTGTGTAAAACCGAATCCGAACGCTTTCTAAAGCTTAATAACCCCTTTACCATCTGGCCGATGCGTGCATATTTATAAACGCTCCGAATACACGGAAAAAGGTTTAAACGTAAACTTTATCGTCGACCGGGAAAGTTATAAAACGCACAGCGAGCGATTCAAACGCCGAGCATCGAACCTGCGTTTAAAATCGGCCAAGGTCTCGCCGGTTACCGACCTTTTAACATCTCGTCCGAAAAACCACCAACAAGACGTGAACCGAGATGTTTTGAAAGTTTTCTATCGCGATCCGATCGAAAAATCACTGAATTGTTCGTATCTAATTAAGGTTCGTGTTGCGACATTCCAATGGCTGCAATAAAAGGTCCAAATACAAGATCAAAACTAAAACGAATGGCTCCAGAGTCCATCGAACTGCGTCTAAATACAGCCAAGGTCTCGTCGGCTGAAGGGCGCCTCGTCCGACCGCCTTTGTACCGCGGGCCGTTTACACCGACGCACTGCGATAACAAAGGGTTTCGTCAAAATACCTACCAGTGACTCATTCATATCTAGATAAGCCGAGAAAGTGAACAACATTATTATATTTACAGCAATTTACAGATGCGTATCACAGACAATACATACCTTCTGATGGATAATCTTCGATTCGTACAGGACTGTAATCAGCCGGTTATAATTTAAATGTGGCAAGGTAAGGAGTGAGACGATAAATTAGCGATTCCTTATAATTATTACTGAGTAAACGTGATTAATTTCCGAAGCGAGACATGTTTATAGCGGATGGATTCGTTTAATATCGATTTTCAGACCGCCCGATGAGTCGCACGATTCGTGTTCGGTAAAATCCTAAACAAATTAAATCCATTTGTATGCGAGTGGTAATAAACATGGCACCACCAACATAAAAGGATCTCGCAGACGCCTCAAGATTTTATTAAATGGAGAAATATAAAGGAAAGTGAGAGGAATACGGCAGATCTGAGTATAATGGCGGAATTAATATACATAGCCGTCTAGACGTGGTTTTGCTTCACCGCGCTAAGATGCGCTGCCATGGTTATTGTGGCGAGTCCCCGCTGCGTTCCCACAAGGCACAAACCGAAGCGTGTTAATTACAATAAAACATCCACTTTTTCTGTAATCTAACCCAGTGATTAGAAAAGGAAAATAACGTATTCAACTCGCAATTATGTAGATTACTCTGAATCGAGTCGCACACGTTACCTAAAACTTGTACTCTGATAAGGCCATTATCACATTGTTCAAGGGCAATAACCTTACTGACCTGCCCCAAACGACGTGAATTCGCACTGCTGATAAAGTTCGAATGCACTGAACTTTCCCCACCATGTCGAAATGCGGTCGAAATACAGAAATTGCTTTCCGCTCGGCAGACAAGTACAATAGTAGCGTTCCCTTAATGCCCTATATCGGTTCCCCCAGTACTTAGGGTTTACGGTGGAGTGCCTGTGTCTGGACATGACCTACCCCAATTGCGGTAGGCTTGCGGGTTGCGCACTAAAATAACCGGGACGCAAGGACGCTTGTCCCGAAGGCGAGCACGGCGCACTTCCGCGTCACTTTCTCATTCACTTGCAGCAATTCGGCGACCCGAACAACGGCACTAACGAATTTCACTTGCACCTGCAACAGGGTTTAAGTTGCGCTTTTACTTTTAAGCCGGATGATATCAGTTTTTATAGTATATCCATATTTTACCAGCGCGAACTGGTTATCTTTTAAATGATTACCTACTCCCATTGTGGCAAAATATTGTATCATTTTAATATATTTAGAGAATTTAGGTACCCGAAATCCAGTATGTGTCAAAGAAGAGGATAAAATGCAAAAAAACATTGTTTGGTCACCAAATTAACAAATATTTTACCAAAAGTCCATTCACCCTTTCATGTGCTTCATTTACACTATTTCAAAATTGACACTTTCAAAATGTTCGTTTGTTTAGTGCGCTCAAATACAAACGATTGTTCATAAACGCCAGAGCAAAAATAATCAAACATATTCTATGAAAAGATTCGTTCTAAAACAATCAACAACTATTCAGGGTAGAATTTCCATTCCAAATTGATGCATCACAAACTAAATAGAAACTAATTACGCGACAGTCCAAAGTTATGCGACAAAGAGCAACTGTTACTGAAATAGACGGAGTAATGATTTAGCTTGTTATTAGTGTGATGCTATAGGCGGGAGGATACGGCGGGAGGAACTGCTTTCGTTATTGATTGGCGCGACGCGATGCATCGTCGCATTGTTCTAGGGATCGATTCCTGCTCGTCTCCGTCGCCCCCGAGTCTATTTTTACCGCTTCATTGCCTACTCCCCTCGTTGCATGTTTCCTGCCTTTTATTAAACTATCTGTATGTTAATTAACAACGGCCTCGCCGCTCGGCCTGCCTATGTTTATTTTTCTGTTAGCTCGTTCTATGAAACGTTTGTTTGCTCTTTAAGGCGATTCGAAATCTACTTGAACGCTCCACGCTTATTATTACAGCTGCATTTATAACCAGTCAGTTTTTTACCAAGTTTTGTTTTAACGTGCGACTGCCTGTCATAATGTCGCATACATCCTTTTATTTTTTTCGACCTTCAACTACATTTAATTAGAGTTCTCTGCACGTTGTCGAACTGAACCGCACTCCCTAATCGCCCTATCTTTGTCTATCATCGAGAATGCACTTATCTTCGTCTCTTTCTACGGGGGCATCTGGTATACATAAACCTGCGTCTGTTTACGTTACGTCTACGTGTTTTATTTACGTGTGTGCGAGTGTGCGTGCACGAGTGTGCGGGTCTAGGGGTGCGAGCATGTGTTGGTGGCGTGGCGTTCCGTTTACAGCTGTTGTGGATTTGTAGAGCCAAGCCACTATCGACTTCTTTAAATTTATGCTTCCTCATGACCTACGCCCCGAGTGTCCTTTAGCGCACTGAGACACAGACATATTAAAATGGTGAACCGAGACTGCTTAAAATTCTATTCAGGGTGGTTCAAACAAGAAATTTATTCGAATGTCTTTGTAACATTTCAATTCCTCGCTCGCTCCTAAGCTTGTAAACGTGTACCTAATGGTCTTTAATGGCGCAGAATTTTGTTACGTTGTTGTGACTTGTCATTTTAATGATTTTGTCAAGAGGCCCGTGATTTCCGTCACGCCGCCCGTCGCGATTATTATAGCGATTGTCTAAGAAGTAAATAATGGTGTCATTATTCACGGCTCTTTTGTTACGGATCGAGTGTACCGGAATAATTCCTGTAACCCGTCTTGGCTTGCACTTGCCTCACCACAATAGTGAAACAGCTGGCGAAAGGTCAACGACACCGAGGCCTTTCTGCAAATTGTATAGTTACACATCGAAGAAAGCAAAAAACGTTCATTTTGTTGTTGGATCCGTATGCCTGCGCTGTGCAAGCAACACTTCTTGGAACTTTCCGTTCAAAAGCACGAATGTTACATTTTTGAAACCATTATCCTCATTCAGATATGTAAGTGCGTATAACAGCAGGTACTATGACTTTGCTGTTTAATATTTCATTATATTAAGATTACATAATACATTGTACGGATTATTTTAGTAATTGAAATTGTATTTAAATACCAAGTTGTCTAATAATCCCTACGGAAATTTCCTACATTAATGAATTTTACAAAAAACTTGTTAAAAAGTAATCACCTAAAATCAATAAGGCAATATTAAGAATAAAAAACGTTAAATTCAAACGTCAAACGAATTCTAACGCGAACATCACATTCGCTGTTTTCAAAGCGCGAACGCCATCGACATTGCTGATGACGTCAGACCCAAACCCCGGGGTCGATGCTCGGGCCCCTACCTGCATTTTTTATTGCATCCCTAAATGACGCAAGCGGATCCATACGACACACTACCACCGACTGTTGAGGCCAAACGGATCTCCCCTTTGGAAGTTCTCGAACAATAATAAATTGACAATCAATTTTTTTTTTAGTTACAACTGTTGCTATTTCACATTTGTATTTGAATTTATTGTCTATAATCAAACCATGTATTTGAATGGCTTCATTGGTACTATGAATTTTACTGCTTAAACATTCTAACTTTTATTGAGCTTGGTCTGTGAATTATAGAAGTATTAATCTAGTCAATTTCAAATGTAACCTAAATGAACTTAAATCTGAATTTAGGAACATGACAAGGTACTATTCTGTAACAGACAAAACTATTTCCCCTGATGGTGGGAAATAAACTTTTCCTTCAACTGACAAATTATAGTCATATTACAGTCGTATGTTTCTAGATCTGCATTTTATTAAAACGAGTTATTCATGTTTTCGTTTATTTTACATTTTCAATATGATAAAGGTGCTATAAACTGCTTTTTATAACTTGTTAATATTTTATTGGTCTACTGGCTCGAATTTCCATTCATAGAACTTGATTGAACGTTGAGTCCGTGGGTTTCAAATGAGTTTTTTAATTAGTAGTGAGCATAAAAACCAACCCACACCCGTATTACGAGTAGGACTAATTAGTATGAGGATCAAGCCTACTAGTGGCTTAACCGAATTAACTGTTACCGCAAGGAGTTAAATGGTGTTCTAGCAGGAAACTTTTGGCACTGGTCCAGATTTAGATATTGGCTATTCCTAACTGCCATATCTGACTGCCCAAAATTTTTGATAAATCAGCATTCAGTACCAAACTATAGCTCTATCATTAAGAGCTGCATGAGAATACCAAGATATAATTGCCGACCATGAAACATTAGGGATATTTAATCCAATGCCAAATTTCAACAATTTTATCAAGTATGTTTATACCAATCTAAAGTTATATTATCCCTCCTAATTTCGATTTGTCTATCATTTACCTGTTCGGGACAAGATCGGCTATCGTTAAGTGGTTCATCAACCTGAACCTTGTAGCCGTCGGCCTCAGCTGTCCCAAAGCCCTACATCCAATTGGCAACCGGGTTCCCGTTGCGCAAGCCGGGTCGGCGATCCCGCACAATCGGCCGCCCAAAAATGTGTCAAGTTGAACCCCGGTCGTTCACCCTGGCCTGTTTGTGTTTACCTCCTCCAATTCCAACACGACGTCGTCGGAATCGTGACGTCGCAATGCAGCTTCAAACTTGTCGCAAGCGTCGGATGCATTAAAAATGTATTTTTATATTAGCGCCTATTAATACGTCAACCTTTAAAATTGTTTTGGTTTTTTTTATACGTAAATGGTAATTGGAATTGCAATAAAATTTTCATTATTAACGTCTTAATAGGTAACTAAATGACAATTGATACTGTCAAAAACTAAAATGCAAGAAAATTCGGACCTTTTTATAAAAAAAAGGCCGGTAAAACCGCGGAATATATTCCGTTCAATAATAAGAGTCGTAAAACCATTGTGACTGCTAATCACTGCAGAATTATTATGAAGAATTTGCATACGATTAATAATATAGATATTATGGAATAATTAACTTATGAATGTAAAATATTAATATCATAAAATATCGAATATTTTAATTTTAAATCGAATGATGGCTTAATATCACAATGCTAACTTAATTGCATTTTACCATTCTACCATGAAATTCCATATATTGCATTAGGATATGTACCAAACCAACCATCCGTTGTTATTTTAATTTTAAATTATGTTTAAGATACTTGCAATGGTCTAAACGGTCGAAGAAGATCCCCTAATAGTTCGACTTTGGAGGTAGGTACCATCGCCTCACCTATTTCTGTTAAGCGCTGCAGTGTTCTGGTTTGAGAGGTGTCGTAAAGGAGACCTTATCGAGGCGTCCCAATGCTCTTTTGCTGCCATCGTATAACATAATAATAATATGTACGCAGTCATATTACATACCCAATACTTATAGTTATACCACTACGTCAAGTACCAAGTTAAAATAGCCCAGCACTTATTATTCACAAGTTGTTACCTTCAAGTAGAAAAGAAATAATTGTAATGGTGTCTACGTGAGGAATAAATAATTCATGGCGATCTTTTGAAAAATATCATGGCTGGTCGGCGCGGGCGCATTATAATTGTAGATACCGGCATAAAACTCACTCGAAGTCGGATAGTCTTATTCCTGAGTTTATACTCATGCAACAGATTAAATATAAAATGTTGCCGTGACAAAAAAACACTCAGATAAAAATCAGATATGGCGTCCCGCGTCCGTCCGCCATCTTCGGTGTCATTTGTGACACGGGATCGACTTCTTTTGAATATCAATCATAATCCGAGAAAGAATTTGTTGTTTCCTACGTGTTTCCTACCGTTTTTTTAGTTGATGTTATCGAGTACCTGGTGATTGTAATGCAGATAAATGATATTTCAACAGTAACATGTTTAAAATATTTAACAACGTATATAAACCGAAAAAATATTTGATTTTTTACTTTTTTTTTAAAGTACATATGATAATTATAATATGCATAAATACAGTTATTTAGGGTAAGGTTTATGTTAATTTTTATTAGTTCTAAACTCTGAAACATCTAAAAATATCAATAAACAACATTAAATATATAACTTAAACGTAATCGTTTACACGCAATTTTTTAAGCTTTATGAATTTATTTGACAGATTTATCTTTAACACTTTCCTAATTTCAACCAAACTACTAGTAGGTACTAACAATTCACATGAGGTAAAGAAATACAAATTCCACGTATTACATAAATCTTACAATGTTTTGACATTTTAAACTGGACTAATATTTATCGCGCTTCACTATACTCGTGTTTTATACATCTAAGACGATTTAAAGTAAAATATGTATGGAATTTTTTGTATTATTTTGACTTGTGACCTCTCAAGCACGCGCTATTCTTTTGCACCTTTTGCACCTGCATGCAGTACGGCCGTTATATTTATCAGTCTGCGTTCCGGGTTACAAAGAGCATAATTATTATTTATTACCACTTTCAACTCGGGCTTCACAGTTAACTCGTTAAGTTTATTTTTTATTCTTTACAAGAGTTGAGAAAAAACTAAATTTGTATTATTTGTTTTTTTTTTCCTTCTACGATTGAAGTAGCAAACGAAAATGCAGCCCATCTGTGACCAACTTCATGCAGAACAGGGGTCCTACCTGCTTCTAAGGAACAAGGTCATCTCGTGTGTAAGTCAGCCAGCATCCAAATCCATCCACCGAAACGCAAGAACTGCTTCGTGCTACTAGGTGTGGCCATGATACCTCCCTGGTCAAAGTATACGAATTCTACCTTATAATATTTATGAGAGATACGTCTGTTTTATTTTTAATTGACTGTTTAAATCTGTCAAAAGGGGTGCCATTTTTAAACTTTGTAATTTTGTCAATATTAACACATGGAAGTCAACAACATAACATTGACAATGTTTCATGGGGCTCGGGTACCCAGTGACTTGTGAAGCCGCAAATTGCTAGAAAAGACCTCCGAGCAACACTGGTTTTATATAGGGTTGTCAGTATAATGGGTTAGTACTAAATGTATGTATGTATGTCCAATGTTTTCTTAAATTTATGTTTGTGTCATTGTTGGACAGGATAATTATTTGTTATTTTTAAATATCTAATGTATCTTTTGTTTATGTATTATTAAACATTAAAAATACATAGGAAATAGAGAAAAATAATATTTATATCTAATTTATTATTTCGGTATTTAGCATCAAAATAGTGTCAAAAGATTAATCGTTACTTATTAATATTTGAACTGTAGTTACAGATTCTGTAAGCAAATCATTTGCTACACATTTCGTATACTTTTTTCGACTACAGTCATTTATTTGCCGGCCCTTGTGTTTATTTTTATAGCTTGCAACCCTAGACTTGCCCTTCACATTGGCTCGGTTCGGTGATCACGGCTCACGGCTCAGTTAGACCTGCGCATGCGACTAGCCAGCACGCAATTCGTGAACGGTAGGCTGCGTCGAAATAAAAACATAATATTCAATATTGTTTACATCACTGTAGGACACGCTAGGGGTTTGATTACTAGAGTTGAGATAACGCACGTTGTTGTTGTGACGTTGTATTCTAATATTGGTTAAAAGTATATAATTTTAGAAGTCATATCATTTATGAAACTAGTTTGACTATGTCATTGAATTGAAAAAGAAATTAAATTGTAAAAGAAAAAAAAATATCCTTCCCATGGATGTGGGGATTAGTAGATCCCCCCTTCGGTAGAATATACAAAAAAAGACAATTCGTGTAGCCTAGTTACACACGTGCCCCCTCGGGCGACACGGTTTGGTTGGACGGCAAAATTAGATTTTCTATAGAAAAACTTTAAAACTGAATTTGTGTACCCGGACAAAGGGGCGGCAAAATTTCAAATAGTAGGTCTTTTTTCGCTGGTAAACTACAGAGACACAAATTTCCGAAAACTATTTGTTTCGCCAATATTTCATTAACTCAAATTTTGGTATTTGGCCTTATAGACCTATTTTAAAGGGTCGACAAACTCAACTTGCGTCCTGGGCGGCACGAACGCACTACGCCACTGAGATTATGTTGTTATTGCGTGAACCTAGAACTATTTTGCCGTATAATTTACAATGACATTGTTACTACAAAAACATCTATTTCCTGGTATATAGTGACACATTGTGACTCCATTTACTATGTAGTAAAACACTGAAATTTATGTCAGACGTTTATGTTTGTCTTTCTGTCGTTGCCAATGTTTTGGATAAATATCTCTATATTTATTTTGATGCTTATTTTATAATGCCATTTTAATATACAATGTATCGATATGGGATATATCGGATCGGAAAACAACGATAACAGACCAGTTGTGCTATTTTGTAAAATATCGATACGAATCAATACGAATTCGAATTTCCGTATATCTCTTTGTTACTTTGAAGAAACTGAAGTTATTTTTGGAGTTGTTCATAAACTTCACTACTAAACTGCACGATGTTATATACGTATTTTAAATCGTGCAGTATGCACCTTTACATATCTTTTGGCGTGTTTAGGTAAACAAATCCGGTTGTATTTTTAGCGCGGGTCAAAGCTGCGCGCAGGAATGTAACACATAATTTATTTTTAGTGTATATTTTCATCTATTGGTATTTTGTTCCGTTAAAATTTGTTTAAATACATAGATAATATCATTACGCTAAAGTGTTACTTCGTACGTGCACACATTAGTAAAAGTATGAGTAATTAAAATAAATTTTAAGGACCGCTCCAGACATTTATCCTCACAAAAACATATTTCCAGTGAAACTGCCTTTCATGTTTAACGATTCCTTAAATAACATTAGCTATAAATATTTTAACTTAATGTGCCATAAAGTTGAGAGACCCTAAACATTTTAAATGACTAAAGAGGTTACGGAATATAACACCATTTAATATCATGTGTAATTTTTTATAATATGCGTGACGTCCAGTCCACCTGAAGACAAGTTGTAATCTGTAACCAACTGCGTACAGGTTTCATCTTAAGCTTATAATAGACGCGTTGCCAACTTGCCCCTCCTCAGACTAAGATGATCGCTTTGTACCTAAGTCAGTCGACATCCAAAAGCTTTTAATGAATCACAAGAAATGCTTCATATCAGAAATAGGTGTGGCGGTGGGACTTGGTAGAATCATACTGTATGTACACAGTATAAAAACATGCTATAAAACATATATAATGGCGTATTAAGTATTTACATTTGAACATAAATAAATTATTAAATCGCCAACCCACATCGCATAATGATAAACACGCCACTCAGCGAAATGGTTCCCAAGTTTCATTTCCAACCAGGCGGAAATTTAAATTATGGATTAAGATACCTTAAATTGATTTGATTTGAGCCTTCTACGGCCCGGACGTCTGTGTATATGTGTGTGTATAGTCCCCAATGTAATGGTGTGTAAGCGTTGAAAGAAAGCATTTTTATTATGTAAAGTAACAAAATATAAAGGGTAACACAGAATGCACAGAATTTTAATGATTTTTTTACTCGCAGCTGTCAATAAATTTTGCTCAAGCCCCACATTTATTCAAATAATGTCAATAGCGCACAATTGCAATGTAGTGAATATTGTCTATTGAAGTTTGCAGACTATTGTACAATTTGATGTTATATTGTAACAAAGCGCTCATTGATCCAAGATAGCGCGCGTCACCCATGGCAACGGGTATTAACGTTGGGGATGGAGCCCTAGTGACGTCACCCACAAAATTCTTCGCAACGGAAATCCCCCGGTGCATTTTTTCAAAGCGACATTATAACGTCCGACGCTGCCAAACATAACTTAGTTTCAAAACAATCCATCTTTATTTATCTCCAAGAACATATTTGAGCTTAAATATTTACAGCACATTTTAAGGTTTCCTGCAAAACAAAAGCTAAAAGATAACGCGCAAAACACAAGCGCACTTCTCACAACTTCAATTTAGCTACGGGATGAACTTTCTGAAAAATTCCCAGCGAAATGTGAAAAATATCTTGAAACGAGTCTGCTGTGGTTGAGTTGTATTAAAAGATGCCGTTGAATCTTTACTTTGCGGTGACTCAATTTCTTTCTAGACCATTTAGTCTAAAAGTTTTCGTCTTTACTTAGAAATTTTCCCGGTTCTTCGTAAAAGGTGAAAAATTTTAAACTGGACGCTCAGACTCTAGTCTCTAAATAGCACAGTAACTGATGCACTTTTAGTTTCCAAGGTATTTTTATAAGATTCCGAAAAAGAGAAATTCGTGGAAAGCAAGTTGCTTTAATCTAGCCTAGATCTATTTTAATTTATATCATACATGCACCAACTAGGATCTCACTTTGAGAATATTGAATTTATGGGGCTCTCAGACTCATAGGTTTGTTGTTGCTCTTCTTTATTCTTGACGTCTATATCTAATGTACAGCATTTAATAGCCCACTGCTAAATGTGGACTACCTTTCTTTCTACTACGTTCGGTCGTAAGCTCACGAGTTACAGTATTTTCTAGCTGTCTTCTTAAGGTTATCAGTTCACGTAGTCTGAAGGCACCTTGTGAATACATTCCTGGAATACGATCCCCGAACCCTTAGGGTAAGAGACCAAACATACGCTAGTACTTACTATGCATAAAGTTAATCATTACGCGGCGACATAATAAAAATTGACGTTTTAATTATCAGTTTAATACCTTCCCCATTATTCTCGATATTGCATGCCAAAACAACGCGAAGAAATCGCCACGACGTGTGCAAAAAACTAATCAAAAATGCGACGGAGCCTGCACGGCAAACAAAACAGCTCAGCTTATGCAACATCCTGCGCTGCGATCACACCATGTGAAGGAAGGGTTAGATATAATTGTGTATGGTATGGAGTGGGTTCGCATTTTGTCTGGCGTGGCCTTGATTTTTTCCGAATCGCTGAGACTGGCCTCGAGCCGGCAGGTGATTAGGTTACATAAACTAAGTCGTTCCCCACTTCCTGCTGGCGCGCTCTGCAGTTGGCGGAGGTTTCTAAGAAAACGCCGAATTCGCAACCGGCCCCCATTGTTTTGCTCCTGTTGCTTTTCCAGTTTGCTGGGTTAGGCTACGCGTCTACATGGCTGTTATATAACATATTGGGCTCGCCTTTGTGTTCGGGTTTACGTAATGCGTCTCTGTGTATGTTTATATGCGATGTTCTTTTTAATTCCAATTCAACGTTTTGGAGTGGTGCTTCGTGCATTTAAGTATTTTCATTGTTACATATGTCATTCTTAAAGTACTTATTTTGTGGTTGTTGTTTGTATAAGTTGAGTGTGTTGTACAAGAGTTGCATAATTTTCTTTTTTGAATCCGTTTAAAGCTTTTCTAGTTTCGATCATAATTACTTTCATTGATTTAATACCATTATTACTTGCAACTGTGACAACCAACCTAAATATTGATTTTCTTAGCTCAAAATCTAAACCAATAAAATTTTACAAAAACCAAAGTATTTGCGTTGTTACCTTATGTTTTCAGTAACTGACTATACTTAATTTGAGTTGCATGAATTCAATCAAGAAATATTTCCACTTCTACGTCTACAATCCGTCTAAAATCCATTACACACCATAATAATCGTTAGGAGCGTAATGGGCGTATTGCCTTACGACCGGAGTGAAGAGTAGCATCAAACTGGTTTGGTCGCACGCGATCCGGCTCCAACGAAGGGACATGCAACAAATAAAAAGAGACCTAAATGCATCTCTAGGAAACGTCGACCTTGAACGCAAGACGCACGGCACCTGGTGTTTTTATCTGTCCTTCGTGAAATTGCGAACCTATTTTAAAACATTATCATGTCTCCCAAGATATTGTCCTGCTTTATCTAAAAATACTATATTGAATAGTCAATGTATTTTATATATGCCTTTTATAAGACAAAATTGTATATCCGGTTATAATATTGAACAGGATAATTTTGGATGTGCTTAAACCAATCCGCACAGGACTTTCAAATAAAGGTAGATAACTTTACACTAACTATAGACTTATTTTACTCGTATCACATTTATAGAAAATGAAGACGGATGCTTTTAAAAACTAAAAAACCGTTCACGAAGAGTACGCGGCGAAATCTCATTTTCTAAATATTTTCAATCCCATTAACAAATAGCAACTCCAGACTTTAGAAACTACCGGCAACGTTTGTCTATTAAGGTGGGCTGAAGTCGCTAGACAAGTTTTGATTTCGTCGGATGAAGCCCGTGGGATATGTCTCTTGTGACAGTCGCGCGCTTTCGACGCGGTGATATGTCGGTCGGGTTGCGTAACCGGTGTCGAGTCGTGAGGAAAGTGAATGCAGCATTTCGAGGTCGCGTAGAAAGTTGCCGCGTTGCTGCCACTACCAATGCTTACTATTACGCCGTATTACTTCTATTGATCGAACTCATCGCTTAACCTGTAGATCAATTGGACCTACTTATGCAAACAGTAACCAATCCACACACATGCCAAAATCATAAAAAATGTTGATGCTTTTCAACAATATTATATTTATATTAATAGAACAAATTAATTTGTGTAATATTGTAAATAAATTTTATTAAAAATAAGCTAAAATTTTACAGTATACAAAAATTTGACAAAAATGGCATTTTCTCAAAACTGTTGTTGTGTGGATTGGTTCCTGTTTGCATAAGTAGGTCCAATTGATCGAACCAAAATAGGACGCGCGAGAAACATGCAACGAATATGCAAATTGAGGAGACGATAACGCTATAAATCTAAAATATCGGCGTATATATAACTCTAATTGATCCGAAACATATTAAAATGTTGCATAATAAGATATTCAACCCAAAACCTTTTCCGAGGTATAAGTATTAAAGAATTCCAAGGAGTTTTGCACAAAAAGTTACACGTGCCGGCCAGCTTGATCGCTCTTGGCTATTGAAATTTTGGTCATGGCCAGTCGGTTCGGCTTGCATATAATGGGGCATCAATTCATTGTGGCTATTGAATAAAAGAGAACGTCTTAGATTCAGATTCGATATCTTGTATAGAAATAAAAAGAAAGGTCTGTCTGTAACTTCAATGTAACTTCTACTCGTGTTTACTGTTCTCATAGACCAATGAGTTTGTACTTACATTTAGTAATTTATACTATTATACCACATGGATTGTAACGGCAGAAAAATTAAGTTTGTATTGCTTAGTATTTATTAAAAAAACCTTTATAGTATAATGTTTTTACGGTCGCTAAGTTTAAGACAGCACGTAAAGAACCATATCCTGCGCTTAAATGGCACAACGTATTTTATTCTACTAATACAATTTTAATTAAAAGTATTTTTTAAGTTTTACTGCCTTAAACTTAAATAACTTCCGCCACCACAGCTGAGAAGTTATAATTCTGAATCCGTTCAAAAGACACAGACATTTTGTCTGACAGACGGACGTACATTGAAACGAACAGACGGACAGGATGAAATTACAAAAGATGAGATATTCGCTACAAAACCGTTGAAATCTATATGGCCTGATTTAAAAAAATATCAAATCAATTTCAGTGCAAGCACCTGTACCCGAAGCTTAGTCTTCCCTTAAACTACTTTTTATCCCGATATCAAGTAGAGTTCTTACAGGAAGATTTAAAAATGATGTGCAGGGATTCCCGCAGGCAGCGTGGGAAGCCACGATTATAAATATCTTTTATGAGAAATTACTGAATACGACGTTTGTATTGTCTACAGTAATGAATATTAACCATCGAATAGCAAATTGATCCCGGTTTATTATCCATTCCGTTTATCGTTTATAGCAACATGTTAAAGTTAATTGAATGACTGATCACGGTAAATCTTTACATTACATCCAAATTTACGACCGTAAAGCGTTTGATACGACTTAAGTCTAGCCAGCATCAATTTATCTTAGACACTATCAAATAATATACTTATTTCTCTTCCCATTGAAGTTCTTCACCAATAATATTTTCACAATAAAGTACTTCACAATAGTTTATACAATAACAATATTTGCTTCAAAAAACTTTAACACGTCTAACAGATAAACGCTAGATTTACCATATGTTTTATCTTTTTATATTGAGTTTAATTAATAATTATTACGGATTCATAAAGATGACCAGAGATACGCACAAACCCATCTGAAATCACCCGATATACATAGAGATTATATTAATTGCTTATTTTTATGCGCCGTGTACTGATGGAGTCGTTCGTGTGTGCATGCATGGGGAGTATCGTCATTTGCATATGAAACGAAAGATGCTTTCAATGTTTCGATTTTTATTTCGCTTCTTTAGGTATCCTTTAAGGCCCTTTAGTCGTGAGCTCGGTTTATGAAACCCTGTCCCTCGTGGATGCTTATTTTCTACCCATTGAGTTATTTTAAGATATTTTATCGTGGGATATATTACCTTCTGAGTGCATAAGAATAAAGAGACGAGAATTCTTTAACAAAAAAGGTAGTCGAACATTTTACGATCTCAAGTGCTAGACTACAGAGTCAGGAAGGCGTCCGCGACGTTATCTGTCAAGTCTCACATCAAGTGTCCTGCTTATCTCCCCACATGTTTAATCAGGTGCCTGTTAGAGAATGAAGTTAACTTTGTATCTGTGGCCACATTGCCGCCCAAGGTCCCGGCGTATCACCATTTGACCCTGAACACGATCCTGTTTGCCCGTATCAAATTATATAATAAGGCTTCTGGTCGAACTTTTTGAGGGAACTGTCGATCTATGTAATAAATAACATAATGTTGTAATTCATTGCGTTTTTATATATGTTTTAACGTCTTGTATCGTCTCAACTATTAAGCTATCTGCCGGATCACGACTCACATTATTAATGGAGCCAGTTAATACTTCTAAATAAGAATAGAATTGTATTCAGAGGATCTATAAATCAAGTTTTTGTGATAGCTTAGTTACAAAACGTCGCCTCAACTTTGTATATGGATTGTAAATACTGCGGTAAATGCGTTGCGTAAAATTTGATTATTCACTAAATAAATCAATGATGAAGTACGTGTGAAGTATATTTTTAAGAAACGGAAAAAAATGTGTAGCGAGGGCGAGGAGAGAACCGTTCCCAATAGTGGGATATAAAAGGATTTATACGCAATATAATAGTAAATGTATGTAGTACATGTGTTGGAATACTTTATATGTAAATACCATGTCTGTACGTTGTACCATTAATACAGTTATACAACAAAATCACGTAGAACAAAGTTGCATTAAAACGAAATGAAGATAGAATAAATATTTGACATGACAGGAAATTAATTAATTTTCTTTGAAGTCGTCAGTTT
This sequence comes from Spathilepia clonius, assembly GCA_018250295.1. Lineage (NCBI taxonomy): Eukaryota > Metazoa > Arthropoda > Insecta > Lepidoptera > Hesperiidae > Spathilepia > Spathilepia clonius. Next base: position 1,351 of record DWRA01000998.1, on the reverse strand, counting down.
TAAGGCTTGACAGCCAAGAATGTAGTTCTGCGCACGCGCATGACTCAAGCGGCATACTATGGCTTTTACAAGCTGAGGAAACTCTCCCTTGGATTTCTTAGAAGCGATTCAAAAGGAAGCTCTTGTAAATTGTTTTGCTTTATATCACGACCTGAACTCAATGAGTCAATCTTTTGAAGTGTTGCAAAATGCGCAGACTTGAATACATTATTGCTTTTCCCCTAGAAATAGAAGGTAATTACAGATTACATAATACTAGTTATTATATTTACTAATATTTGGTGATATTCACTTATTTTATTAATGAAACATAAATAACTTTTCTACTCAATTATTTTGTTATGTTATGTACAAGCTCCTTTAATTATTCAAATTTGGAATCATTTTTTTAATTTAGGAAAAGTAAAGTAGTTGCTTAATACTAACTGTAAGGAAGTTAAATGGATATGAAATGGAATTTTATTATTAGCCATAAAATGATTTCTACGTCTAAACAAAAAATATTGACAATATTACACTTGTGTCTGTACGAACGAGTACGATACTATTATAATCCGAGGTGGGAAGTAACGGTTTGGTAACTTAATGCGAAGATAAGAGTCGAACGGTACCTCTGGTGGAGCGGAGCGCCATTTTGTGTAATAAAAACACGCACTTGACAATGAACTGTGTTTACTATGTAATTCTAACGTCTAAAATTATATATTTACAGTAAAATACTTGTGAGAAATAATATAGAAAGGTGTATCTGACTTTCCAGATTTATTTCAATACCAGCCATAAAAAGCGCTTTTAAGGATTTTAAAAATATTTGTAACGAAATAGTAATTTAAGATTGCTGACATCAATTTTTGCTAAATATGTGCATTGAAAAGATTGGAGTGAGTGAATCTAAAAGAAAGAACCTGATGTGACGGGAAAATTCTGACTTTGCAGTTTGACGTGGAGTGCTTACTACAAACTTCAGTCTAACAGTATTAAAATAAAGCTATAGAACTACAACTAAACTGCATTCACAAAAGTAGTAAGTTTAGACGTCGAGCAAAGATCACCCAGTTTCCCTGTCACCCAAAAATTTATTAGGTATTCAAGTGCATTTTAATAATATTGGAGTAGCCAATGAACTTGCAATGCTCCTGATGGTAAGCGATTAGCGCCGCCCATGGACATGTGACCAATTCCATACAGAACGAGTTCTACCTAACAGCGATCTCAGATGTGTTGCTATTCCTGATAATTAAGCTAGTAACCTAATATGTAAGTCAAACGAAAGTTGGTAGAACCCTTTGTAGTTCGACTCCGACGGCACCACCGCCACACCTATTTCTGCCTAATAACAGCAGTGTTAAGC
>DWRA01000997.1:0-19431 GCA_018250295.1 Spathilepia clonius | reverse complement strand
GGTTGTATGCAGACCTATCTGTTGTTTGATTTTTTTATATGATGGAGTAGCAAACGAGCATGCAATCCACATGATAGTATGTGGCCTCTGCCGCTCACGGACATTGATAATCCACTTCAGTTAAGACTAGAATTCAATCTGAAGTCGACCACAGATGCGTTGCTACCTATAAGGGCTAAGTTCGAATGCCTCGGATAAGTAAGTGTCCCTTGCCACATCCTTCAAACCAGAAGACAACAGCGCTTAACTCTGCTGTTATTGGGCCGCCGGAGTCGAACAACAAAGAGTTCTAGCACTATGTAAATGTTTTCAAGCATAATGGAAAATATTACCAAAGAGAAGAAAGGAACTTTTTTTACTTGGCTTAAAATGAGAATTATAGTTATGTAAAGCCTTTATTCATATTACGTTATAATTGCGTTCGCTAAACGCATTACCGTTTCGGGAATATTATTCTTACCTTCATATACTATGTTGTTCTGTTGTGGTGGTTTACATAAAATCATCACCTAATGCGCCTCTTGGAAGTTATACATCAACTACGAATATCAATAAGCTTAGTCAGTCTAGAAAACGGCGGCAAAATCCTCCCTTCCAATATGTTCCTCTACATCTACCTGTTCAGTAGTGAAAGAATAAACGTTTCGTTTCTTGTCTTTTTTTTAACTATCATGTTAAAAAAGGTAAGCGATTGCTTTGTTCGAATCATATCGTTGTTGTAAACACCATGTCGGTTTGCCTATTTCCCGGCATCTCCATTAGATTTGTTATGACTAGGGCTGCTATCAGCGCTAATTTTACTCTCACAGACCTTTCTATCAGCAAAAGCAGCAAGCTGTTGTGATACGACACCCCTTACAAATAAACAGTGCAATACCTATATGCAATGTGAAGATTGATTCCTTCGTCATTAAGGCTGTGTCGCACTTTCACCTAAATTATTAGTCATTATATTCTTTGCGCGATTTGACCGTTAGTCTAAAGAAGAAAACATGCACAATTCGAGGTTGGTCTGTTTCGCGATTCGAATATTTGGTCCAACATTCAACAACCAACGACAACCAGCAGAGCACGCACTAAAGATCCGTTTATGGAATCTATTCTTATGTAAAAAGTTCTTGAAATATTTTAATAATAATTCGGTGCTCCGCTATTTCGAATCACTTCCTACTACTTATTACTATTATTACCGTGGTATGGTAAAGACATTGGCTAATGCAGATTGCTCATTACACCAAAAATAGACCATTATTTGCGACTCCTCGACGTCGACAATATTTGTAATCATGTCTCGTTGATGACGTTTGTTTAAATCTTTCAATTATGCAATGTATTATGTAAATTTGTGGATATATCTAGAATTTTGGCTTCTCGATGACAGTGACGATTGTTTCAACTGTAATAATGTGTTTTAATTTTCGTTTCGGATTTAGATTTAGTATGGGTCGTTATTTTTTCACCGTCTAATTAAGACGTTTGTTGTTTTAGTGCATTCTTTAATTAAATGTTAGCAAAATACCCAAGAGCAACAGTAGACATGCCGCGAAGTGATCCAACTTTATACTTAGATATCAGACTGTAACAGAAATGTATCTAAATGATCCTTTTGTTACCAGGTGACGGGAAACAAGGACCCCGTGCGACAGCAGATCCAGACTAAGTTGGGGGACTACCATCTCGCCCAGACGTTGCTCGACGACCCCAGCAAGTCCATCGGTATCTGCGCCGAGCCTGCCAGCCCTGCACCCTGTAAGTACCATATTTTAAACCTATTCAAATGCTATGAAACCGTGATTAGACGGAGCGTAGTAGGTGAGATCATGATTGTGATGTTTGCGCTCCTTGAAGCTTTTTCTGGAAAGAGAACTACTTTAATTTATACAAGTGTTTCGTCTCGAAGTATATGTGTATGAGGACCTTTCCCGTTTGTCGTATCCAGAATCTGGCCTAACCTAACTGGGATCGTGTCTTATAAGAGAGTTAATATTTTGTTCTTTAGTTATTTATCGATTTTAAAACGTTTGTGCATCATGCGCATGTATTCGACATAAACCGAATACTTATTGTTCAATATTGTTTGTAAGTGGCCATCGTAGTAGAATTTCAAAATTTCGCGGGGATCAAATCATGATATACATAAGTAGAAAGCATAAAGTGATATAAATGTATTACAGCCGTTTTTGGTACATAAACGCCACGTTTTATGCAACGCTATGAGACAATTAAGAGAGACCATAACAAGAGGAACATAAAACAGCGGGGTTACGTTCCTCCTAGCTCAACATTTGCCATGTTTTTAAAAAAAATATTTTAATATCTCCTGGTCTGCGGGAATTGACGCCTCCGTGACTCCTTTATTTCCCTCGGACGCTCCGCAATTTCACCGGATACAATACGACTTCTAATAAGGCTTATTGCGGTTAAAACTCGGAGAGGTTTCCCGGTGGAGAAACATTTTTTATCCAGCTAAGCGTGGCTTTATCCTGTTTTACAAGTAGCAACATAGTTGCCAGGATTCACTTTATCGGACAATTTAGATAAAAAATACATTCCTCTTTAATTCCACTGTGTACTTTTTATTGTTCTCACAATTCTCGGTCAGATATAGACATGGTCGATTTATTTTATTAATTGCTTGCTTCATTATATCGATAACTTGTTGGCAATAAAATTGCTGCATTCTTTGATTTTTTGGTGATAGTAATATCGTACTGAAATCAGTAGATTTTACTATGGTAATATTATTTATGAAATTATTTTATAACGACGTTTTGCTTCAATTATCTGATGGAAGTTCGTTTTTCGAATGTACATTAATGTTATTTAGCTTTTCGGGGCATTTGTTTCAAAAATATCTAGAACAGAAATGGAACGACAGCGCATCTCGCAACAATAACATTTTAAATATGAGTCACGCGTCCAAACTCGATAAATAAAGCATACATTGCGTCGGTTTCGAAGTCTGTCTGTCCATTAGCGAAACCGCGGACGCGTCGTAAATAAAGTTCAAGGTGTAGCTTCGTGTGAATCATACTATGGAAGTGCGTATGATTGAGCCGATGTCAAACATTTCAGGGTCCTCTTTCATAAGCATATAATGGAGATAGTATAAAGATTTGTGAGGATACTACGTCGCCAAATGTCTGCTTGACCTTATGACGAATGTGTTAAGCCTTAACAGGACTACTACGTAATACATTTAACTGAAGTCTAACTGCTGAAGTTGGAATTAAATTTTTTAATGAAAACGAATATTAAATATGTAAGTGCTGCGGTTTACGAGTAAGATAATGTCATTGTAGATTATGTAATATTAGATTAACTATTGTTATCAGAAAAAGCGATACAGCTTAAACAAACTACAATTTTATATCATACTGATTTGTTTTTAAGATTAGTATACAAAGCAATGTATATTTGTTATTATTTTAAAGCGTTCAAATATCTATTTCCAATGTTGTTATGAGAACGGCTTACGATGCACGAATATCGGCCGAACAGTTACAATCATCGCCTCCGCAAAGTGATGGGATATTCAATTTGCATTTATGTCTACCTCTACGGCAGTATACGTTAAATATCAATATGTAAATGGTATATTGTTAGGAGTGTTATGACCTGCACATAATATAGTCGAGAGGACTGTGGTCTGTAACATACATATCCAGGCTGGACCAGGAATGTTGGGAAATTAATTCAGGTCGTCAATGGGCGTTATTGAAGACGAATGCTCTTTGTTCATGGCTCCTGCAATGTTAAATCGTCATTGCAGACCATAGATAATTTCAAATTGGAAGAGAGTCCCTCGGGTTAATCACGAAAGTCTTTCTAGCAAACATGGTACTCATCTAACAATACTTTAATTCCGTTCAAACAAATGTCCCTCGCCATAACATACTATATCGCTATTCAATATACGTGAGATATAAAGCATAAATAAATGCTAAACCTCGCATAATTTTACCTTTATATTTTTACGAACGGTTTATAAACTGTAAGTACTTAAAACCAATAGGCGCGCGGCTCATCGTTCCGTTTCGTTTCATCTCTGCTCGAAGCCATCATTCCGTCCGCAAAGGTTCTGGGCTTCGACTCGTCGAAGTGGAAATTCGATTTAATTTGGAAGTTCCGAGACTGATCTTTTGGACATGAAAATGACGTGTACAAAGATATAGTTGTAATTGACTTTAACGTTGCTATTTTGAGAGATAGACCGTGTCTACCACTGGAACACAAATAAAGATTAAATATGATGCTGATTGACGTAAGTGTTTCAATATTTAAAGATGGTATTGACATGTTTTTTCAATCAATTGAGTCAATGGAAAATATTGACATTCATCACAGAATGTATTAACACGTGAAATATATCCATATTAAAGAATAAAATACATTATTAATGCACTCGCTACTAAAATATTCAATATAAACTTCGCCAGACAACAGCATTATCTTTGAAGTAACAAGAAAATTACCTCGTAAATAATGGTATCAAGAGAGCTCGAAGAGACTTTACGTCGCGAGCAGAACCTGCTCAATTTGTTTGCTCTTTATCGTTGTCCCTTCACGTTAAGGGACGTACACTACGTATTCAGGGTGACATGGCACCGAGAATACTTATATACATTGAAATCATTCAACCCGTATATGGATTTCAGGTGAAACGAAACATAATAGGCCTTTATGTCGCTCACAAAACTTTTTTATTCCTTTCAGGATTATACGCAGAACAGATAATTTAGGGAAGGCATTACCATAACAAAAGCGGATAAGTTATTTGATACGCGGTCCCGCAGCCTACAGCTACTTTAACGGAATCTTCAATTTTTCAGCTTCACCCCGAAAAGATATCCGATATTTTTCCCCGAACCTCCGAATGGGATTTGCATAATGGCTAATTTGGGTCAATTTGTACACCTGTCCTCTATTCGCGAGTGTAGGATGACTGTATTCGGATTCATATTTTGTGGGATAATACTGCTGAACATTCGGAAGGTGAGAATTAAAGATTTGGTGGTTTGTCTACGACTGTACAGTGGTGCAGCTATGGTAGTGGTCTTACACTAGTTAACGAGTTTGATTGCATTAAGAACATACTGATGTGAGATGTTCCAACTCATCAAAGGTAGCAAGCAACACATTTGTAAATGCTTGATCTTATATTTAACGTCCATACCAACGGTGCCAATACGGTAAAGGCAAAAACAAATGCAAGCCATACAAATTTGTTACTTCTATAAACAAAAATTGGCAAAACCCCGAACGAGTTGGGAGAAATCTCAAAATGTTAAATGAAGTTTTAAAGTTTCGTTCCGCTGTTCCAAGGCCAAGTAACCGAAATCTTTTGGAAGCTTCTCTATGCGACTTCGTTTTTATAGATCGCTAGCGGTCGGGAAGGTCGAAATGAGATCGCGATGACAACACTTGAGTCATATTACTTCAATAGTTTAATGCAGTTTTGTCCGAGTTTTACGCGATAGACGACTTATATCTTTCAACTGAGACAATACTGTCTATTTTTGCTTTATAACAGCAATGTCGGTTGGAAATGTGTGTTAAAGTGTAGAAAAACCTAGAACAGACTTAATCGTCACCGTTTATGATGACTATGGTACTATTTTAAGGTTTCAAAGATTTATTGATCAAATACACATAATATACTACATGTTGTTCAGTCTAATGCTATGCTGCTCAAAGAAGGAAAACTAGAAGAAATCTGCAAATCCGATAAGTTTTCTTCGCATCAGTTTAACAGGAAACATATTCATCTGATAATTTGTCCATCATGTTGTTTTCCATTAACTCCTATGACAAATGGTGCTCGGCGTCATTTCTAACGATGTTTTCCAGGCGTTAGTCATGAATATTGTGACGTCATAGACGTTGAAGTGTTGCGTTACGTCGCTCGTGTGAAATGGATGTTGTACGCAGGTGAAACACGAATAGCAGGATAACGGTGGACTAACATTTCTGAAATTTATACATTTCTGAGAAATACGCGAGAGCTTTACGCGCGAACGTGCATGATTGATTTGCTATTTTTGGACTCGGCCGTTTAATGTATGGCTGCAATATAGTAGTGGGCAGCTGGTATTGCAAGTAGACCAACCGTTAAACGTGAAATAATGTTATCAATTCGCTCAATTAATTTTTGCTGCTAATCTCTTGACCGATAATGGAAGCAACTTTTCGAAATTATCTCAGTAAATAAAGTGCATAACAATCTGCTAGTTTTTCACTGATCTCTTTTCGGCCCACGTTAGTTCACTGTTAGATATAGTTCTCTCCCAAGGCACGCCGCTAAGACTGATCTTCCGCTCTCCTCATCAACTAGTTCCCGCTCAATCGATTTTGGTGATATAACCTTTGTAATTATTATTGCAAATACACACCGATTATTACACGACACTCAAACCTGGTTTAATAAAATTCACATGTCTGCTTGATCTGAGTTCGAATTCCAATTTCTGTAAAAGTTATGCCAATATGATCACCTCCTCTGCTACGAGAGTCGGCAAATAATAATATAGATATAAAATGGAAATGTCTATTAAAATCGCTATTGAGATAAAGCTGTTCACTCGTTCTTCAAACTCGAGATCCTTTAATCAAAGGAGGTTGACTTATCGGCGCGAAGTGAGATTGTGATAAGGCATCGCTTCGTACCGTGGTGGTCTTAACACAGTTTAAGATCTATCTAATATTTATTTATTGGTCTGTACAATTCTGTGCCAAGGGCAGTAATAACTCTTGTGACTAATATGTACATCGGTTTCATATACTGAAGAGGTGGATTTTTTTTAAAATTTTTATATATCATATAGTAGCAAACGAGCATGCAGTCCACCTGATGGTAAGTGGCAACTGCCGCCCATGGACATTTGTGCTCCACCCCGGATAAGACCAGAATCCCAGCTGAAGTCGACCACAGATGCGTTGCTACCCCTGAGGACTAAGTTGGAATGCCTCGTTAAGTTTATCTCCCTTACCACACCCTTCAAACCAGAAGACAGCAGCTCTTAACTCTGCTGTTATTAGGCAGAAATAAGTGTGGCGATGGTGCCGCCGGAGTCGAACTACAAAGGGCTCTACCACCTTATTTTATAGTTCCAAACGTAAAATATTTTCCTTTTACTTTAATTTGCATGTGGCATTGATTATTATATGCATTAACAGTCATGGAAAGTTAGGAACCATAAATGCCTAATTACAGTATCGCATTAGTCAGCGTAGTTGACTAATCCTTGATTTTAGCCAACATTATCCCTTTTATTTCGTGACCGTTATTCAACTATAGGACGATAATGTTTTGATGATGACTAATATGTTTTATGACTGACTAATAGCTGCTATGTTTCCTTAACACGCCATCTGGTCTGACTAGAGTGCATGTACACTTACATTTTCATCTACATTTCACAAGACATTGTTACGTGTTATGTATAGACAAATAAGTTTCATCAAAATCATGTACAAATTCATATATATTCGATTTCTTTTACTATCCAACTGAAATGGCCGTGGAGGGTTTTTTTTAATCTTTATTTAAAGAGCCTTATACACATTAGCTAATGTATCTTTGCTAGATCCCTGTGGATACGCTAGAGTACAATCACAAAAACCAAACATCCAAAAGTGTCTGGTTACTAAAAAAAATTCCACGATATGCCTCTTTTCGTGCACATTCCATGAGTATATGATGAACATCCTCCACAACACCGCATTGCGCACACAAAGGTGAATCGATATGTCCCATCAAAAACGTAAATTTGTTTTAATGGTATATGCCCAGATCGAATTCTTAAAGCTGTTACGACCTCACTACGATGCAATTGCATTAATGCGATGCAAGTAATTAAATTAAAAAGCGGTCAACCATGTTCAGTATTAATTCAAAGTAAAAACAATGCAAATCACTAACTATTATTCACAAACTATATAACACTTTAATATGATGTTATTCCTTGAAACATCGCAATGATCTAACCAGTTAATGTTTGTAGGCGGTCTAATAGAGACGCAGTGGGTGGAACATCAAACATTCCTTAACATAACTAAACGGTGCCCGAGTCTGCGCGTGTGATCATGATGATCGACGTTAATCTAAATTTGTTCCCATTTTTTTTTAATTAAACACTTTGAATGTAATTATTATACCAATGAATTGTTTATTGATTTTTATTTTCTTTTTTTGTTTACTTAAGTGTTCGTTGAACTCGAATACAAATTAATTTCTGGTATAAATTTACTTTTATGTTTATGTGTGTTTATGGTAGATATAAATTAAGCTTCTGTGTATTTAAAAAATGTCCTGAGAACTCAATCATGTTATTAATTCGAGGGAAAATGGCCCGTATCATTAAATCGCAAGTTAGATAACAATCTCACGGCCCATAAGCACAACTAAGTTATATCTCTAAAGCCTGAAGTAACCGCTTTGACTCAAGTCGTAGCCATAAAGAGTGGTACCCTCATAAAAACCGGTAATAATGATATCCCAGCAGAAGTGAATAATTGTAGGCGCGACGCTTTAAGGCCGACAATCCTGCTGTTTTACGATATTATTCGAAGCAGTCAGCTCGTAATTAATTATGGAACTACTTGCATTGCATTGTATAAAATCGATAATCGATAAAAGAAAAGAGTTGAAATTATATTGTCATCTTCGATCGGAAATCTTAACACTATCATCGATCAATCTTGAAGCTTACAAACGTCAAAATGCCGTTTAATTTCACTATAAGCGGTATATATTATTCATACAAAAAGTACACAAATAGTTGCTTAAAATCCTATAAAAGCAGACGCGAATGAAATTCATAAAATTTATTTACATTCTGGCCAAGATTTTAAAATATGATTCTCTGTGACCTAAAAGTTAATGTAACTTAACTCTATATCGATCGACCAATCGTTTTCTTGTTTATCTTATTTTACAATTTTATCGATATCTATGCGTCTCACCACTCGTTTGAAGCGCATTATAACGATGTCGTTTGATTCTAGTCCTTTAATGTCTCATAAATTATACGTGAAAAGTGGGTCGGCATCGGTCGACGGTACCGATTGTGAGAGAAAGTGCCGGATGATAAACATGTGGTGTGGAGTCGAACTGTCCCGTACAATTCCGTCTCTTTGCGATCCGGTAGTAATACCTATTAAAAAAATGTAAGTGACTATTTGTTAGTACCTACTCTTCTTAGCTTTTATATATAAAAAAAAGAAAATAACGAAGAATAAATTGTTCTATTATGTTCTATTAGAAGCTGCTGTGTTAGGTATGGCAAGGCAAATATTTATACGAAACAACAGTTTAGATTTCTGGGGTGGAAATGTATTTGTGGTCGACTTCAGATAGAATTTCAATCCTAGCCGGCAAAGCTTTTACCCCCAGGTGGACTTGTGGTCATATGCAACCTTTATATCGTAAAAAAAGAAAGAAGTAACGAAATTTATTCAAATATTTTTATTTATCTGATAGTCTACACGGCAAATCAAATCGTTCTTATGTTACTAAGGAGACCTTTCCATGTTTTCACATGACAAGATCTAAAATCGTCGACCTGAAAATGATGTGTATCACTAGTAACTAAATTTAGTCAAATCACAGTTACATAAAGGATCTTCACTCATCTCGATATAATTTTTTTCCCCTTAACGGTAAACATTGAACACGTTACTTCATAGGGAACACGGGGATTTTTGTGACATTATAAACTTATTCTGTATTGGTGTTCCAGTTTATTCAACTGTTGTAGAAACGCGTTCTGACCTCCAGATGTTAAGAAGTTAAGCCTTTGCGAGGGGCAGAGTACATATTTATTCGTCGGGCCTTTAATCAGTATGAGATTAAGCCAATACGGAATTGTTGAAATGTGCGTACTGGCATACTTTCTCATACTGATTAAATGCACGATTAAATTATTGTCGTCGTCAACCTATCACTGTCCCACTGTTGCTGACCAAGTGCGAATAAGTAGACTTCACACACCTTTGACAAGTTTTTTTAAAGAACTCTCAGGCTTGTAGGTTTCCTTCCGATATTTTCCTTCACAGTTATAGCAAGTAATAATTCATTCTAATACGCACTTAACTTGAAAATAAAAATAAGAGGTGTGTGTCGGGTGTTTGAACCGCGGCCACCTGCATTGAGATGCTGTGATCTAATCCATGGGTTATCATCGCGGCACATGAAGTTATCACTGGATAAAAAGTGTGTTGTAGTTTACGGGGGCTCTAAGTGTTCACGTACGCACAAAGACATTAGACGATTAATTGCATTGACAAATCATAAGAACAACACCGTTTTTATTATGTTAATGTTTTTGTTATTTCTTATATGAACAGTTTTTCATAATCGACTCGTAATGATATCTCTTTGTATTGTGATATTATAGCTATTTACAAAGGTTACTTTACATTATTTGCGCTTCATTTTATATCAATCGTGCGTCGCATATTGATTATATCGTTCCCATTAATGGTGTAGCGAGATCTAGAGGCGTGTTCACACTGAGCGAATCGGATGTATTATTAGGTAGCTACAGAGCTAATGTTATATGTAGCTAAACGCTAAATGAATTTGAAGTTTTATATGTTTAATACACGATTCTGACAATGTTTGTAAGACTTGCATATTGTACATAATATGAATGAAAAACATGTAGTAGACAGTGTGGTATTAAATTGAGATACAAAAAGGCTGTCATTATCTTCGCTCATACACGTGATACAGTAATATGAATATTTTGAAAGATTTTTATATTTTCGTCTCTGTCTGACTGACTAATATGAGAAATGGGTGAACTCATTTTGTAGCGACGTGGAGGCGAATAGAACAATTTACAACAAGTGACATAAGCAATTTTTTACGAGAAGTAAAATACACATGTAAAGTAATTATTTTATCATAAATGCAGTAATTGTCACTATGACTTTAATCATTTATTTCTTACCATTAATGAAAATCGTTGCGTTTTTTTTACAATCTAACATAATATGAATAGTCTTATGTTCAAATGTAGATCCAAAACAACTTGATATAATTTCCTTCGAATCAGTTCTGCTATATTTGATTGATCGGATTCATAGATAGCAAACGTCCCCACATTCAAACATACTAATTTAGAATCTTATAAGCTAATAGGTGCGATACTATCTTTTTTGGCATAGTTTTTTTTATATATGATGGAGTAGCATGCGTTCCACCTGATGGTAAGTGGCAACTGCCGCCCATGGACATTTGTGATCCACCCCATATAAGACCAGAATCCCAACTGCAGTCGACCACAGATGCGTTGCTACCCCTGAGGACTAAGTTGGAATGCCTCGTTAAGTTTACCTCCCATATCACACCTTTTAAACCAGAAGACAGCAGCGCTTAACACTGCTGTTATTAGGTAGAAATAAGTATAATCACGCACTTTTCAACATAGTGTGTCCGAATCATTCAGTCGGACAAGCTCGCGGGGACCTAATGAGTCACAGCGTCGATCGGCGGGCCGCGGTGTGGATAGTGTGAAATCGTCCGCGTGTCACTATTATGCGGTTTCCAGTTTCCCGCTGGTGCGCGCGAAACGGTATTAATTGCAACTACTTTGCTAATGGAAAAGGTTGGACGTATTCGTTTTCAGTTTCATAACGGATATGTAATCGATATCTATTTTGTCTGAAAAACTGTTTTCCTATATCCGTGTCTGATATACGTTTTTATACGATGTCGTGTTGGTGGTTTTAAGTGCAAACAGTCTGCATAAAAAAGTGTATTGACGCATTTAATTTTACTCACTTCATATCTTTCTCAGTTCAGCAAGTGTCGAATGAAATAGCGAGATATTTATTGAATAGGTATAAGATGGGAAAACGTTTTTAGTTTAATTAATTTTGTTTTGCATGTTCGTTAACTCGTTGTTTTATCGGGTGTTAATATCTACTGTATCGATATCGTAAGATATATTAACGAAAACGGTTTTTAGTATCGTTTAGGTATATCGGATCGTGCCTAAAACAGTCTGTATGTAATGTTCGTAACATTTAGGGATTCGGTTTGGACGCCGGCGCGTGAATTTATATTGCATAATATTATATAATCAAACGTTACTATAGTATATAGTCTAGTATAAAAGAAACACGTTGCAACAATATCCTTCAATTTATTTTGTTTTATTTTATATGGGAGTTTGGTTAAATGCATACGCGCTAAAGTTAATGAATTATTTATTTTCTTGTACATTTTGAGGAATGTTTCAAGTAATAAATAAATAAACAACACTTAAATATTTGTAATTAACTGGTACTTTCTAAACTCATTTACACAATAGCTAGACAAAATTCAAGCAGTGCGTATGACATACAGACATTCTGTAAGGGAATATTTTCTACATATGCGGGCTTTACCGTGCGCATAAGCTCACTCATATTTATATTTGACCGAGTTTCAACCATGATCGGCTTGCTCATATTTAAATATGACAAAAGTCTTACAACGATCCGTTGACTCATATTTATATACGAACAAGATTTACGAAACGCATTGTAGGTACGTTACCTTAGCATTGTAACACAAAGCGCAACGGTTACAAACAATAAATAACATAGTGGGCACATCGGGTAGATTAGTGCCAATTGATGCTCAGTTCTTGCTTCACGGGCGCATCCCATCAGTGGCGTACACTCGCGCCGATTACGATGTTACGAAACATGAAAATTGCATTTGTACCGGCCATAGAATTAATTTGGTGAAGATAAGCCTGTTTTAATTTGTAGTTTTACAAATTGGTCTATCTATGTTCCACGTTAAAGTGTTTTACGGTAGTGGAGTATCAATATTCGTAACATTTAATCGATTCTATTTATCTTTTAATGATAGAAAATGTATATATTAACTTTATGTGTACGTATGTGTTAAAAATTTTGACTTTGTTTTCTAGGTTACGTGACAAAAGTCATAAAAAAATTGTATGCATAATATGTGTAAAGTTTCTTCAAAACCGATTTAACTTTTTAAAAGGTCAACGCATAAACGGACAACATGTTATGGTGTTTTATATACACTAAAGCTTTGAAAATGATAGTTATTTACGGGACTGGTTTAATTGCTTGAAACAGATGTTATTGCATTTCGTTATTGCTATATCTTGTATCTTAATGATTACTTGGATCACATTTACTTCCTACATGTATAATAAATAATGGAATGATAAATCACCGCTGATATACAGATTTACGGACACGTCACTTCTATCCGTCGTTGGGTCTGCGGCACGAACAGTAATGGCACGGAACATGAATGAATGTCAAGGGTGGTTCGAGCACGTCCGCCACGTTGCGAGTGGACGCGTGTGCGAGCGCGAGTGTGAACGATGAGTGATGAGTGATGAGTGTGCGACGGCCGGCGTCGAGGGTCATCACCGAACGTTTTGTAGCGTCACGATGGATGCGGAACGGGTATTTTTTTTTCCTTTTCGTAGAGGATTCCTTTTGCCGGAACGGAATTTTAAAGGAACCGTCTCGGTGCTTCTTGTAATGTGTGATTTGTTGTAGTGAGATTGCTTTGACGTTTTTCCTAATAAACGTTGTATGTTACCTGAGTTTTCAGTTTTAGCGCAGAAATAAGTATTTAGATACAGTGATTAACAAATTCGACTTAATAATGCGATTATAAACATGTTCCCATAAAAAAATATAAACAGATACCACTGCAATTTTAAAAAATATCGCATTGAGGGAACACCTACTAAAATGTAGGTACATATTATTCATGTAATTTAGAACAATTTGAATAACCATAATGTATATAATATGGTTACTTTTGTAATACGTAATGCAATTGATTTTTTTTTTACTTTTGAATTAGCAAAATAAGAATACAACTGTAATTTCCGTTAAAAATTATAAAATCTTAAGCTGTTTCTTCGCCCGGTTGTCATTAAAGAGAAAGCTGCGCTTAGTTCTTTGTTTTGAACGGTTCAAGTTAAAAATAACCGAGCTGAGGCAACAAGAATCTAAATTTAACTACTTTATTTAAATATGTATATTTACCGTGTTTTATCTATCATTTTCTTTAGTAAACATCCTCTATATGTAAGAGTAAAAGATGATTGAGTTTGAACATATCTATCATGTATTCACCGTGCGATTTAATAGTCTCTTTGGAAGATATATTTGTTTGAAAAATAAATAAGATAGGTAAATAAGATAAGTAACAAAAAATCGTCACTATTTTAAATAAAAATCATTTGGGAAATCTTACAATATCATGCTCTGCAATGAAAATACAATATGTTTTAAGAGACGTATTTAAATGAAACAAATTTGAAATCTCTTGAAAAGGTGCTAAATCATTAATGTAGATATGTTTTACTATAGTTAATCCCTTCGATAAATAAACTTTACTGCTTATTAAATGCAAGTGTATATTACTTTGACCATTCTTATCTCGATATATTTGTATAGCCTAAAACCTTCCTCAATAAATAGCCACTTAATACAAAGATATTTTTTCAAAGTTCTTCCAAAGACAGCGCGTTGAAAGAATCGCTTCAGCCTTCCAATATTAGTACTTATAGCGATGTTGTAGCAAACAAAGAAGCCACTACGTGAATAAAATTTTGCAAGTCCAAGGTTATGTCGAAGATTACAACAATTGAATTAAACTTAGGTCACGTGCGCCTTCATCCTTCGACTGTGACCTTGTGACAATTGTGACATGGCATTGTTTTACTTTATACGATGGAGTAGCATGCAGTCTACCTGTTGGTAAGTGGTAACTGCCGCCCATGGACGTTTGTAATCCACCCCAAATAAAACTAGAATCAAATTAAGTTGGACAGCGTCGGATAAAATGTCATACTTAACACAATCTTCAAACCAAAAGACAGAAACAAATAGGTGTTTACAAGCGGATCGAGCAGTAATATTAGAATTTAGCATTTGCTCTTGTCCTATGATATGGAGAATCGTAAGCTAAATTACATTGACTGCTGATATTTCAATCGCAGTGACCGTATTCATTCGCTGTACTACAATGCGCCTATTGACCCGTTAATAAATCGGGACATATTTTACATAAACTGTCTTTTATTATATTTGTCCAACTGACAATTCTTTGAACAAGTTTTTAATGCCCATACTTTTCAACAGGACTCAGTATAAAAGATATATTCATAAAATATTGCTGGAATTTGGGTTATAGTGAAAGCTTTGGTTATAAAATTGAACGTTATAGCAGTAGGTTTATATTAAACCAACAGCGCGTTTCTTTTAAATTAATAAAAATAAACAAGAAAATACGTAGCACGTAAACTATTCCATACATTTGTAGTAATAGTGGAATCTGATATACAAACGATTGATTCCTGTTATTACACACAATACGCTTTGGATATAATCCTCTGCTTTGTAACTTTATTCAGAGATTACGATACGTCTAATAATAGTAGTAGTAGTAGGACTAGTGCTAGTAGCGTAGAACGTAAATAGCGGCACCGGTGGAAATACTGGGAAAAGCGCTGCATTTACAATGCTCTCTCTTACTGGAGTATGCGCATTGGGGTAGGGTTTTAGTAAAAAATACGGCGATTTTTAACTTTTATATTTTACGTATTTTAATAATGTAATTGTTGTATCCATTGTCCATAGTTGTTCTTGAACATTGTTTTTCTATTGGTTAACAAAAGTTTTTTGAGAATTACGTGGTGTGGCGCGCCGCCCAATTTTTATAACCACTGTAACCACCCATTAGTGATTGGTTGACATATTGATTGCGATTCTCGATTTTCCAGATTATCGCAGATGTAAACGCTTCAAACCGTAATTATTTATTTAATCGTATTCATACAAGTGCCATTTAAAACAATATTTACATAAATTACAATAAACATTTCCACTCCTTATAAATATAATATAATCGATCCCATTGTTTAAGCATCACATAATTTATTCTAAATCATGATAGCACTTCCATTTGTTATCTGTTTTACAACTCGCTGCATCAGAATTTCAAATTCGACGCTTGTCTGTCTATATGTCTATACAGACGTGATGCGATATCTACGGATAGTTACATAAAAGTAATATAACATGTAACCGAAGGTTGACGATGTGTGAGTCGATTAACACACAATCGTTTTCGCGGCAGCCGCCAACCTTGGTGTGACAAGAGTCGCATAAATCATGAGGTGTTTTTTGTTTTTTTTTTTCTATATACTTGAACTATACTCATTCACGTGTTCAGTCGCACTGTTAGTAAGTTAGGTGTGATATATAAAATATATTATTTATACGTCTACATTGTATGCTTGGAAACAATAGTTATACGAAAGTGACTTGATTTTTAATTATGTTGGTATTGTTTTTTGTGTGATAGATGCATGCCGGTGTCGCATACTTACACAGAAATAATATATGTCTCTGTGTGCTAAATTTATGCATTACATGTATATAGCAGTATGTTCCAGCAATTAAAGCGACTCGGGGTATGTCTTTTTTAAGCTTTTCCAAACATAAAATACACTCCATTTGAGGCTTGATTTATGTGTCTATATTTTTATGTGCGAATTATGTATCCGTACTCGCTACCGCTTATGCACAGTGCCTACTCCCTTCCACTTAATCCCCGTGAGTCCGACCGGGGCGGCACGAATAATAAGAGTAAATAACCCGTTTCATTTTTTACCTCCTGGATTTTGTTATTGCACTGACTTTCGGTCATTTTTTTTAATTCTTCGCCCCTCTTTCTCCTTTTAGCCGAGTTACGTATTTTATTCTATGACATTTTTTATGCTAACCAGTTAATTACGTTAGTTAGTTACATAATACGTAATTCGAGGCTTTCAAACTTAGTTCCAGGGGTAGCAACGCATGTGTGATCGATCTGAAGTAGGACCCTAATCTTATCTACGGTTGCTTAAAGCGGCAGTGGTCACTTGTCATCAGGTGGACTGCATGCTAGTTTGTTACTTCCGTCATATAAAAAAAGAACAAAAGCTATAAATCAATCGACCTCGATGTTAGCTCTACATTATTGGGCCAACATTGGTATCCATACATTGCCCGTACTGTACGCAAATTCACCTATCACTTGATTGCACAGTCAACACCCAACGCAATTTGTGTGACACGACATTGTATTGTTATTTTTCTGACGGTACTTTTAATAGCACCGACACTAGGTTTTTGTATTTATTTTTCAAATAAATTGTGCTTATTTAGCTGACTGCGCTTCTAATAGATTTGTAATTTGATAATCGTGCCAGGAGGCAGTAACGATGCAAAAACTATACATGCAATAATAGGTCTCGTTACTTTTCTAAATGCTATTTAATGCACTTATTAATATTCTGTCTATTTATTACCCAATTTGAGTTGAATACTTGCTTTTGGATAATATAGATCCGCAATAGAATTGTACTTTTTTTACAGGGTATTTAAAGTAAAGTTGTAATTGTATTGTATTAATATAGTTAACGGTTACTTTGACTTAATATAATATCAGTAACACATGAAAAATGGAACATGCAGATGCCTAGACCTAGCTGTTTTGCGGCAAAACTAAATAGGTCATAACCAGTCATAGACACTTATAATAAAAACTTGACGTAGTCTGAACGGAAAGCTCACAATTGAATTTCTTCAAATCGAAATTATGATATTGAAAAGTTTGATTATTATATCTTTTCTTGAAGTATTTTTCTATTAACGCGCTTACAGAAATATATCTTCAAAAATGAAACTTAATCCCTCATGCATATTCAAGTCAAGACAAACAAAATGTGTTGCTAAGTAAAATAATCTTTCAGTTCTGAAACTGCAGAGATGAGCTGTGAAGGCCTCGAAGGAGGCCTTGACCGTTGACCCACATACTCGTAAAGTGGGATAGTGGAACACTTGTACTTTGCGGTTATACGATATCGGTGACATTCGTTTATTATATCTATAAGTTATAATAACTTTAAACAAACCTTTTTTTTGTTGTATTGAAGTATCAAACGAGAATGCCGTCAACGTGATAGTAAGTGGCCACTGCTGCCCATGGACATCTGTAAACAATTCCGGATAAAATTAGTGTCCTGCCTAATATCGAATACAGACGCGTTGTTACCCCTGAGGATAAGGTTCTAATGATAAATATGTCTCGTCTTTTACCACGTCTTTCAAACCAAAATACAACAACGCTTAACGCTGTTGTTATTAGGCAGAAATGGGTGTGAAAATGGTGTCGCCGGCGTCGAACCACGAAGAGTTCTACCACCTTCAACTACTCCTTCGTCTTCCATACTTAGTTATATTCGTAAAATATTTCTTTTGCGCCTTTTTTAAAACGAAATACCTAACTAGCGGTAGGCTATTGACGATCTGAAGAATTCCATAAATAACCTAATGTTTAATACATTATTTGATGTAGGTTTTTGTGATTTTATATTAATCGTCAATATCAATAGGAATAAACTAACTTATGCCCACGACTTATATCATACATCTTATAGGAGCTGAAATATTCATACATTGATAAATATAGCATCCTGATTTTCTCGATTCAAATACGAACAATCAGCTTGTACAAGTAAAAGTATATAATGTTCAAAATAAATATTCGTATATAAATAGTAAACCATTTCAAGGGATCGCCTTTCAGCGTAAGCTCTATTAATGAGAGCAAGTAAGCAACTCGCGAGTTCATACAAATCCGTTAATTCCAACTGCTGTTGCAGATTATCCTTTAAAAGCTATGTCAATGTCGTTTTGTTATGTTCGCACGAGCTACGGGCGCTTGTAGCACCGTAGCACTCTTGTATGACGATCGCTTTCTACTCATTAATGTTTACTTCTTTTTACTCGACTGCGGTGGAGGGTTATGACTTCGACCAATATGCGTGTGCGTATGTTCGTTTGTTCCTTAATATCTTGTTACCTACTTATCGTAATTTGACAAATGCTATATGATTGGAAGCGCCTTAATAGTTCGCTGGTTATAGGCTATGTATCGTCACATTAAATTGAATATGATACCATCTATACCACATAAAGTAATGAAAAAAAAAAAGAATATTTTCTTCCTACTTTGTTGGGCAAATTTGAAGTAAGCATAAATCGAACGTGGAAGTCGTTAAATGCTATCAATCAACACGCTAAATACTATGTCCCGAATACTTGAGCATCTAAGTTTTCTCACGTTGGTTTCCTTCACCGTTAAAGGAAGTGTTGATTACTTATAAGAATTCTAAATATGAAAGGTACGCGTACTTCGGATACGCAAGCCCGTATGTCTTAAAGTTAAAAAAAATATAGGTCCACTACTCTTTCGACAATTATCTGCAAAACGATAGATTTATTTTATTTTATTTGGCAATCCAACAGCGTTACATAAAGATAACAATACAATACAATTTATAACTTAAAATAAGGCCAAAAAATGGATTACTCTAATAACAA
>DWRA01000996.1:0-19439 GCA_018250295.1 Spathilepia clonius | reverse complement strand
TAAGTTTATCTCCCTTACCACACCCTTTAAACCAGAAGACAGCAGCGCTTAACACTGCTGTTATTAGGCAGAAATAACTGTAACGGTGGTGCCGCCGGAGTCGAACTACAAAGGGTTCTACCACCTTAAGCCTTAACGTTCCAAAAATGTATAATGTAATAAGAAAAAAGCGATGTATAATCCGATACGTGGAGGCAACACCCTCAAACGTAGGACACCTCGACTACGATCTCATACTAAAAGGTCGTATAAATATTTCAGAGGCCGAACGCAAGCGCAAGGAGATGGCTGCAGTGAAGGAAGAGGATGATAAACCGAGGTTTCTCAAACTATTAAAAATGCTGGACACAGTATTCGACCTGGTGGTCCTCTGAGACCGGCCCCTGTTCCAGTGGCCGTCTGCGAGACTTCGGCTTATGAACACCACTGACACCTGAGTGATTGTGAGTTAGAAGTGTCGTGTAGTGTACTGGGCAAATAACAGTGTAACTCAATCTTAAAGTGATCAAGTGTTTAGTGAAGGATTCAAGTGTTTTTGTGGAAGTCTTCAACTAGAAGGTGGTGAACCCTTCGTGATTTGACGCCAGAGACATCGCCCCTGCACCTATTTCTGCCTATTAACGGCAGTGTTAAGCGCTGCTGTCTTCTGGTTTGAAGGGTGTGGTAAACAAGCAACACATAGGGCCCGATTATATGTTTAGATTTTAAACGTAATGTATTATACAAAACCATTATTTCTATTCAATATTTTGACAGAAATCTGTCTCTTCAGGCGTATTTCGGATGGTATAATTACGTTCATACACATTGTATAGAACGATATGTTTGAAGATAGAAATGTTAAATGGATGTTTGACGACCCGCGTGGCGGAGCGGTCACCATATCGGTCTGACACGCAGTGGGTTCCGGGTTCGATGCCCGGTCAGACAGAGATCTGAATGATGAATTTAGATTTCTGTTCTGGGTCGGGGTGTTTGTGTATTCGTCTTTGTGTGTGTCCATGGCACCCATGACATAGGGAGTCCTACTGTGGGGCTGTGAGTGTATAAAGCGTCTTTTAAGCGTCTTTTTTAAAAGACTTGGCTGAGAAGCAAGTTGTTCAAGCAAGCAAGCAAGTTCCACTGGATGTTGGATCCCGACTAGGAGCTGTTCTTTATGCAGTATGTAAAAAGAAATATGTAGTTAGTGTATTTTAAATTGAACAACCCCTTCGAAGAAATACACAACAGCGCATGCACCGTTGTTAAGAAGTATCAAGAAAACATTGTATTGAACCACAAGTTCTGTCACGTTCCAAATATACACTGGTGCGTATAGCTCTACGCGGTTATTTTCTTCACATTTAGACAAGTTAGAAGTTATTGAAGTTTATATATAGGCTCAGAAATTCTTTACTCGACGTATTTTTAAACCACACGCGTTCGAAAGCCGAATGCAACTGCCGTGTGGGACGCACAAACTCGTATAATTCCATGGTATCATAAAATCAGGAAAATTTTTGTTGCATATCAATAATATTAATAAGATTTTCTGCTCTCTTTTAGGATTCAAATATACTTTAATGTTTCTTATTTTTATGGTTTCTTTTTCAAGTAAGTACAAGGCTGACCTGGCTGTTTGTTTTGTTCTGGGTGTCCAGGGGGTGTTAGTGTTAAGACACGCGCAACTGAAAGAATATTTTAGGACTATTAGTATATTAGATGTTTTTTTAATGACTTTTCAGAGGATCATCTATCAGAGGTCATGTATTCGTTGCGAATATTTATGTACGTATGTTTTAATTAAAGATTGGCATTTATTCCGCGATTTTGCGCCCGACGGGCATGATTTAAACGCAATAAAACGGCTAGGCCCGCTGTGAAACTTGGTTCTTACAATCAACAGAGTTTACGTCGTAATTTGCGATCCAGCTAATTAAGTACCAGGTACCAATATGTCGAGAAACTGGTAGATTTCAAGGACCGAATTTTAAAACAATTTGCCTAACCAAATACTATCCTAATGACTCTGTACGTAGAGATGCCGAAGTCGGTTTTATTTTCGTAATTTTTTAAATAAGTTAATCCGAATAACTGTTTTAGTATTAAAATACAATACTAAAACAGTTATTCTGATCGCATTCTAAAAATTTATTTATAGTTCCTTTTGTATTAATATTGGATGTTAATATCCAGTATTTGCCTATTCTTACTACTACTTGTAGTATCTAAACTTGATTATACCGACAGATAGATAACATAATGCAAACTTGATGATAAAATTTGCGATTGAAGAGGCGGTCGGCAACAGGTCTAGATCGGTGAACTTACCCGAAGGTTACGGCTATTTGTAAACATTCTGGACACGTGATGTGTTAGAAATAACAATACCATGTTGTTATTATGAAATTCTTTTCAATTTGCTCTTAATTATTTTGAAATTAATCTTGTGGTCATTTTTTATATGAGTTTGAAATAACAAACTAGCATACAGTCCACCCGATATACCAAAATGGTTATCGCCGCCCATGTACATACTTTATCTTTAACCAACTCCATATAGAATAGAGATTTTACCTGAGCTGATCACAGATTCATTGGCATTCCTGAGAACTAAGATCGTCTTATATGTAAGTCGGAAAATAAAGTAGTCAACGTACCTTAAGAAGCAAGTTGAAACGACATTCTGTCATACAATTAACACATGCACTAGAACTGATGACCGATGCGGCAGATTAGTTCTGAAATGAAGACCTCGAGTTTTCAGATGAACTGCAGACTCTAGTACCCTCTGACTACGTAGACCGGCGTACATAAATTATTGCTGTATTTATACGAATAAATTATATTATAGTACTTTTTGCGTTTACACGAGGAGTTCCAACTTATTCGCGAGAGGAAGCATTTATGACAATCCTAAGATAGCACTCTAATCCTACTTAGGGTTACTTAAAACTGTTCTTAAGCAATAATAATTATGACTGTTCGTTCGATACTTTAATCTTTATAAATAAAACTAACCTATTAAAATTCATTTTTATTACACGGTTGACACACTATGGTAAACCAAAGTTTGGTACAATTGATAAATAAAACTATTATCTTATGCTAAAGATTATTTATAAGCCATAAAAATCATACACTTAGGTATATTGACCTATTCAATTCAAAGGATCTTGAGGTTTATGGAAAGCAAGAGCTATAAACCCCAGAGCAATTTTCCGGGATTTTCCGTTTCCGAAAACTTTTGCCGATATGAAAGGACTCGATTTGAATCATAAAGGCCTATCGGACGGGCACTTCCGAATTAAAATTCATTTGATATTCAATCCGCGAGCTCAAAGGATTGTAAGGGAAGAAAGGAGAAGAGGAATTTAAATTTTTGCGAGAACAAAAAATACTTAATTCTATGGAGGTTGTAGTCAGTCATATAGCATTGTTTTATGATAATAACGGACTTATCGTACTAAATACAACTTTTTCTTAAAATATATAGCCCTTTCGAATTTTTTAAGGAACCTACTCAAAAAGCTGCCTTGTTTAGGAGCTGCCTAAGCGTTAATACAAAGAAGTGTATGAGTTAACTTCACATATTTTTTAAAACAGTATAGAAATTATCAAGCAATCCTTCTTCACAAAGTTCAAATCATAATAATTTCTAGTACCTAGTATTTACTTGTCTTTGGATTTACAAAGAAAAGCAAAGTTGCAGGTTGATAGACTACACATTTTTGAGATCATGAATTCTCATACATTTAAGTTTCCTCCAGATAATTTTTGGATTTTTTTATTGATACAAATGTATGTTAGAGATTCGAACCCCGAATCTATCGGCACATCAAATTCCAAAAATAGGATTACCAATGTTAATCAAATTATGGTCGATATCCTACGGCGAAATATTGTCTAATCAGTACGTGAAATCAAATTCATGTGCTGTAGTTTGCAGTATGAATCGATATTTCATACAGTTTAATTTTCTGTTTTGGCATTGGGCGCGAGTGCTGATTTCCACGCGGCTATTTCTATCCCACTGCAACGGCATTGTGTTTGCTGATCAAAATTGTTACCGTTTGTATATACTTGCCTAGATTTTAGTACACTACATGGTAATGTGGAAGATCTTGACCTTTTTAATTATTATTTCTCTCCAAACGTTTTTATCTAATTCTAATTTGATGTTTTTTGTTTCTAGAAGTTGACAAATTTTGACCCTCTACTTCTCGCATATTTTTTGAGATTAAACTAAATAACCTCATTTAAATGCTTCATTATTTATTGTAGTATCTAAAATATGTGCTTTAGACACACATAACCAATTACCTAAGTAATTAAATGTAAGTGGTATACGTAATATACAATTACACATTTACCATAGCTACATTACTATATCTTTTAAATCAAGTTCATCATTTAGATGCTTGTATTGTTGGAATAGAACCCGAAAGCCATGCTGTACGCGTTGTAGTATGATATGAAAGTTTAATATACGGCAACTATCCACACATTGTAACTAGCCAGCACTACTTATTTTCTTTAAATCGTTTATAGACGCAATGTATCCTTGACGACATAATTAGAACGCGTCATAAGTATAATTGTTTTACCATACCTGTCACTCTAAAATGCTGATATTTTGGTATAATAAAGAAAATTACTTTCGTTTTGAAATTGTAGATAGTTTCAATTTAAAGTTAGGTACATTTAAATGATTTTATTTATTTGTGCAATGTCCTTCTCTAATATATTGCTGCGAGAAAAAGATTCTTCACTTCTATTCCCACAGGCGTCATTTGGTCAGTAAATCGTGGACCGAGGCGCCATTCGTCAATAAACTCTGATACAAATGCAAAAGTTTTACTGAAGAAAACACATGATAAACTGACCATCTTGCTTTAGATATATTTGGCTTTCCTCTAAAAGTAAATTAAGTTTCAAATAATCGTCTTTGAGTATTTGTCACGGTTTTCTTTAGAGAGATAGAGTGAAGTGAATTTATGCATCAATCAATATGCATCAAAGAATACAAATCCCTTAATCTAAAAGAAAATAGTATCTTCTCTCACTTACACCATTTCTTTTGTCTGTAGCTCTCCATTTGAAATTTATTTGTTAACGGGATCTTAGAAAAACGAATAACGTTAAAGCTTGTCTTTATCCAAAATCTTGTTCAAATTGACTCCTTCATTTCCAAGATTACCTCATGTAATGTCCCGTATAAAGATACGTCTTTATTATCTCAGCTTAGGTAAATATGCTATCCGATTTTGATACTGGAACAAAAACAAATTACTTTTTAACGTGTCTCTGTAACATATATTCGTAATTAAAGGCCATTCCCGTCCACGACATTATTATAAAAAATATTTCGTTTTGCAAAAGACCGAGCTCACCTTGATGGAAATGTTAACCCATTTTCAAAATATCGTCCCGCGTTATGTCAGGCGTCGTGGACAGCGATAAACGAGTTGGCATTAAGACGTCTGTTGTTCATATAAATGGCTATTATGTACCCGAGTACTCATAACTTGTTATAGTTCTACCAGTGGAGTACGCTCCAAGCGTACTAATTTGTGGGAGACTTGTGCCCAGCTGTGGGACATAAAAATATTGTATCCAGTTATAGTTTTATATATGAATATTTTAAAGAACATTCTATCGTCTCTTTACAAATTGTGGGTGCAGATTTTTAAATGTTGTAAACATCAATAATAGTATCACCATAACATCTATTTCTGTTTTATGACAGCAAATTCTTATTGTTGTGTTTTGGCTTAGTATGTATTATGTTATGGTTTGATGGGTGTGATTAAAGATAAGTGCTTAAATATTTCATTATTACTTGTGATGCTCAAGAAAAAGGATTTCCACTTGATACTTTAGAAGGATGCTTTTGATTTGCTTAGAAGCTAATAGCCAATCTGTTTGACGGCAGATTTCAAATTGTCTCAAAACTTCTTACAAGATTTAACAATAAAAATAAAACAATTTTGGAAGTTTACCTAATATGACATACCGCTTGCTACAATATTATTCTAAAATGTATATCTGAAAATATTTCTCTGTTGTTGCAGAAATACGTGGTCAGTACGGACCGCAGCGGCGACATTCATGTTCATGTTCAGGTAAGGTTAAAATTTATTTACTAGTCCTTATAGTTCTTGTTCCTTTCTAGGCATCATCCCTACCTAGATGATGACTAGAAAGGATTTTACTATAGTCACCGCGCTTAACTGTGAATGGCAAACGTAATAAACATATGTAACTTCACTGGAAGTCGCTGCTGTCTGACTCTTAAATATTTCCCTCTAGTCGCTTGCTGAGATCATCACGGAAAGAGAGGAAGTATTAGACAGAAAACATACGATAAACGATAAACACACAACAACGATAAGGCATGCTGATACTATAACTCGGAACAATAGTAGGTAGTGCGTCTCTAACCTAATTTCACTGTTTTTGGGTTGGTTTCTGATTGTGTTACCGAAAGTTTCACCAAAACTAAAACACAATCTCTTTGGCAACAAATGCCAACCCTGATGCTATCAGATAAGTTACTAATTGGCTACCCTGTTCACTCGAAGTGGTCGTGACAGGGAAATTGAAAGGAAACCCAATACTGGAGGCTATCATTGCTCCTTGAACAAGCAATTGCATTTCAATTGACATCCCTTTGATCCATTGATGACGGAAGCGAATCGTTAGCTCGTTATATATTAACTTGTAACTTTAAGGGACAAGGGAAGTGTAGCTACATCTTAATTGGCATTAAGCGGATGTTAAAGTTTTGCTCATCAAAAAATAAAAATATTTTTACAAAAATGAGCATATTTTTGTAAAAAATAAACGTCTATAAATATGTTTAAACGTACGTACTAATGTATAAACTAAATTAACGAAATGTATGTGTTAAGGAGCAATAAATGAGATGAAGTACATTTTATAAAGTTATAGAAGACTTCCTTGCGTTGTGCGTTGCACATTTCTGTATGTTCAAATTTCAGTTTTGATCAACATTAGACAACGTAAAAAAGTTTTTCTTTCGTTCACACACGAAGGTTTTTACAGCGTATCGTTATTAAAATTTGACTAAAAAAGTGATTAATAAATACATTAATTAGGTTTTTATGATTTACTGTAAAATGTATCGAATATTTACGCGCCTTATTATTTTAAATAGCAATAAACGTCCAAGAGCGTCTATCTGCTATAACGGACAGTAACAATAGTATCGCAGTGAATAATATATAATTTTCGTTAATATAGATAAAAATTATTAACATATAATATAACAATTACATTTAAGTAGTAACACATAATGGAAATATTTAAATAATAAATAAAGATGAATATTACGATACATTATAACTAAGATGGGTAAGTATTTTATTAATATTCATCAATCTATACGACTTACGCGGCCCAACAATAATATTTGACTACTTACGGATAAGTTAACAAATTTCGAACTTTGGTAGGCAAAATATAGGATGGATTGATTGAATGTCAGGCATGTACTGATCAATGCTAATGAAACAATTGCAAGTAATCTTTGTCTTCAACATTGTTTCATTTACATTAAGTAGGTATATTTTTATAAACCGAATTCCTTCTTCGAAGGAAGATGTTATTTGATTGATATTTTTTGCATGCTGCTATCAGGGAGACATACCGAGACATGGCCAGGTAAGTTTCCCAAACTAATAAATAAAACATATACCGAAGTGGGTTAACAATAAAAAACATATTATATGTATTACATATAATTTTAGCTCCTCCAACATACCACTTGTGAATAAAAAAATAGCTTTGAAAAATAGAACACCTATATTGTGAAACAACAATTAGAATTGAAAAGAATATAAGGCAAAAATGTCTTTACATATAATCTGCTCCAATGAAGCTAGTAAGATTTACGATTCCATCGGAGAACCCGTAAGAAATGTGTCTTCGACAAGGACAGGTATTTATTACCTAAAAGATAAGAGGAACAGAACGAGGAAATTGGACTTGGTATTGAAGGTACTTTACGACAGGGAAGAGGTGTAAAAACGACAGAGGGCACATTGGGATCTTAGTATTGCATTACGGGATTACTCTACTTACGTAGAGTTTCCTCACAAAATATATTCGTTTGAATTGTGTAGGTTCATAAAGTTCGATGCCTAACATGGAATAGTAGAAATTCTGATATAAAGTAATAAAGTTTAGAAGTTGAATCCTTTGTCTTTTGACTGCGGATATATAACCAGCGCACATATTTGGTTAATTTAAAAAAATACGTGTCATAAATATCCGTCTGCCAGCTTTAATTTCATTTTATTCACACTACCGAGCTCCAGAAACGGCTTTGTTTCCAGTTAAGATAAAAGAGCGATAGAAATGAATAGCCAAGTGGGAGTGTCTATCAACTCTATTGTAACTTCCTTAGTGACGAACGGCAACAATACCTATCACTTGCCTAGTTAATGCCACATAGTTTACTCTCTTTAAACAACGACTGTGAACGTCCGATCTAGACCTACTTTTGTCAATTCTGTGTTTCTTTTTCTTCTTGTATAGGTATGTAGTATACGGACTCGGTAGTTTCTCTAGTGGACTGTAATTTGTAATATTCATTTTACTTTTGATCCAATATTATAAAGCTGATATTGAAACCGGGTCTATAAAACGTGCCAGTCGGATTTAAAATAACTCTTGTAAATATAAGCAATTTACTTAGGACGAGAAATTTACTAATTTTACAAGGTAAGTCACTGAAGATTTAAAAGGATCTTAATTTTAAACCTGACAATTTAGCGATGATTACAATTATTTGGATCATAACTCTATAATATTAATTTTCCAGGGTGACTTGAGCCAGCAAGACAAAAGATGTGTCTTTCTCACAGTCCACGACCTTGGGACCAATCGTAA
This sequence comes from Spathilepia clonius, assembly GCA_018250295.1. Lineage (NCBI taxonomy): Eukaryota > Metazoa > Arthropoda > Insecta > Lepidoptera > Hesperiidae > Spathilepia > Spathilepia clonius. The sequence continues at coordinate 10,544 of DWRA01000996.1, read as the reverse complement.
GTACTACGTTAATTATAATGATTTCCAGAAGGTATGTACTTTTTATAAAGTCTATGTGATCTTGTCGAAGTGGTCATGAGTGTTTAGATAAGGTAAAATTTCTTAAACTTAAAACTGAAAACAGATCGGGGCCAATAATACTCTGTATCATATTTACATCTCTGTTTGTTTCATTTTTAGACACGTCGCTGGTCGACTTCGTGAACTGCCCAGCGATGGCAGAGATCAAGGAGCGCTCCTGTTTCATCCACGTCGATGTACCGGGTCATGAGGAAAACTCGCCTGATCTACCAGAATCGTAAGTTCCTCTTGTTTTTATACTTGCACGGCATAAATAAAATATTCTAAAACGATAAAATTTACAAATTAGTTGAATTGTAACCCTACTTTGTTTACGTATATTTTACTTTAATAGGATTACCTAATCATCTTAATTATATTAGCTTCAAATTGGTAGAACCCTTTAACTTTATTTTAGTTTAAAATATTATGATGCTGACTTAATATTGGTCAACAGATACCCGTTCCCTTCACTTCAGACTCTGGGAGAAGACTTGATCACGGTTCTGGACTTCCTCCACGTTCGCTACGCTGTTGGTCTAGGCGAAGGCGCTGGTGCGAACGTCCTCGCCCGCTGTGGCTTAGCACACCCTCGTCGTCTGCTTGGCCTCATACTCGTCAACTGCACTGGCTCCACATCATCTGTTGCTGATGCATTCCGTACCAGGTTCTCCCGATGGAGGGGTACCGACATCTCTCAGTCTGAGGAAGACTTCCTCATTTACCACAAGTTCGGACACGTGAGTTTACTGCCAGAGCCCCTTGACTATCGCTATCAGGTATTTTCTTTTTTCGTCTTTGTTACTAACTACAACTAATTTTAATCTAGAAGAAGTCATTTTTGCACGTGACGAAATCTATGTTTCCATGATCATTTTTTAAATTTCCAATTGATTTACCGATGTTCATTCTACTTATTAAGTCTTTTCAATCTGAAGTTACGAAAAAGTTTATGCAACGAATGAAAATGACTTCATATATACAACAACGGGTAAGGGATTCGTTTCTCAAAATTTTCTCAACCAGTAAAACAGATTAAACACTATGGTTTTTTAATGACAGTAATGAATCACATTTTCTGCCAATGTAAAATTTTACTATTTGAATTTTTTAAAGTTAGCATAAAAAGGTCAGAGTGGTTTAAAATCGGACAGTGGGATGTCATCTCGCTGTGGTTAAAATAATTTTGCTAATAAAATAAAGAAAAGAGACGTAACATATTGTAGAACCAATTAGTTGTTCATCCGTTTTACTGGTTTGTAAATATAATGCTAGTGTGTTCTAATATTCATATTTTTTTGTGCTACTGTGTGTTGTTGAAGCATTTTCCTTGTCTAATTTGCTATTTTCTGAGAAAATTTGCATTACTACTTTGCATGTGTTTAAAGAATTTATAGAAATCTCTTTATTTAAGCTAGTATGCATCATAATTTTCTTCTTGCTACATACGTGTTAGTATGTTTTTTTTGTATAATTTCTTCTTAGAAAATAGTTCACAGATTACTAACATACTAATCTTTTCAATAGTTTTAGTGGTTTGTTTTTCTCTGTATTATAATTTAGCTAAATCAGATCTTGCTAATACAAGATTCTTTGTCACATACATACATAGATACATATTTCTTTTGAATGCATTTTAAATAGTCAGTCACTTTGATAGATTCATGCTTAAAATATACTTGTATTGTACTTCTGCTTCGAGAAAGCCTGTCGCATTTAGATTTAGGGGTGATTTAGATTTAAAATACAATAATGTATAGAAATATATAGTTAAAGAACTAAACTTGCGTGACAATTGCTGTCATGCGGTACTGTACTTAGCATGTGCACCGAACATTTATTGAAGTGTTGATCGACGCCCGTTATTTATTGTGCATAAGTAAGCGTCTTAAGTATTGCGTGTGTAACTCAGAATTACAGGAAATTATAGCTATTTTTTTTGAAGCGGAAACGATCTCACACTGTTTAGAAATATTCGTAATCATAGCTCCTAAACACTATTGTAAAATGATTTGAGTTCAAATTTAAATTACACGTTCTGATATTTACTACGGTATTTTTTTCTAAATACAGGACAAATTAACTTTCGTCTTTAAGATTTGTCATTTCTCCAAAGTTTCAATCTCGGACGAATTATTCTTCGTTTATAAGATTTCTTTTATCATTGAAATTCTCTTATAAAATTTAATATTCTTTGATTGTAAGACTATTGTTCTTAAACTTTCAAGTTTGTATATAGGAGAGAATGACTTATTTATAATAATATAAGCTGCTGTATATAGTTCTTATCTATGAAAGTTTGAATACCTTTTTCCTAGATTTTAATAGCAAAAAGGGATCGAAATTCGCTTACAAGATTTGTTATTTTTCGCGATAAGTAGGTTTACAAGAGAGATTATTTTTTCTGTTTGTAAGAGGAATTGACATACGTTTATAAGTTTATTGACGAGGGATCAACTTCAACTCACAAGAGTTGTTCGTTTCCAGCAAATCGCGAGCGACGCGTGCGAGGCGAGCGAGCGCGAGCGCATGCTGAGCGAGTACCGCTCGCGGCTGCGCGGGAACCTCAACACGCACAACATCAAGCAGTACGTGCGAGCGTTTATCAAGTGAGTTTTTTTTTTTATAAAATTGGAATAGCAAATGAGCTTGCAGTCCATCTGAAAAAGTGGTTACTGCCTCCACGAATACTTTCACCAACTCTGCTTACCATAGGAGAAATAACACATTTATGTAATAGGTTATTTCTCTTCGTAATAGTTTAGCTATTGCCTAAATTCCTCTTATTCTGACAGGAGACTCGTACCAAGCAGTGAGATAGCGATGGCTTAACGATGAATAGATAATAAATATAATAAAATTTGCTTCATAACTTCCAGCCGCAAAGATCTGGTGTTGCGTGGGTGCCAGCCAGACATCCTGCTGATCACAGGCATCCTGAGCCCGTATTCTACAGTGGTAGAGAAGATGTACAAGGAGCTCGACAAGGACAAGGTCACCATCCTCAAGGTGGAGCGTGCTGGAGACGTGCTCGCGGAAGCTGTAAGTATCGTAGTCCGTTTACATGTTTGAACTGAGTGTCGGCGCATTATTAGATTTGATCTACGCCAAAAGGGCTTCTCATATTCAAGCTTAATTCCTGCATAAGTAGACAATTTAGATGTCTTCAAAAAATCGAGCTCCTAAATTTTTACAGTTTTGCTTTTAGATTAGATTTTTGTGTACCAACCTATTTATCTGTGGGTTTCTCTAATGCCTCCACAATACAGGTCATTAACCATAGGTGGAGGTATAATTGAGTCGAAGGGGAGAAGAAGTTCCAAATGCAGTGGCGTAGTTAACGGTGGCAAAAAAAAATTACTAGTCCCTGATTTTTTGTTATTTCCAATTTCACACTGTAAATATTAGACATGCTTTAACTAAATATGAAGATATTTTATTCGCTCAAAATTTGTCAAAAAGATAACAAAGTAGGATACATATTTCTAAATTATGATTAATAAAGTTCCTTTTATATGTAGGTATATCCAAATTCGATTTTTAATTGAACTTGAAATAGTATTGAAATAATGTGACCTTTGAGGAGTTAGTACCGCGGCACGCGTAACTAGGTAAGTAGGTATAGTTGCACGCCAACTATGCAATCTATCCGCTGTTGCAGCGAAAGGAAAAGTGGAGGGAATCACTAAACCAGCGTACGTTCACCCTTACGTGCTATCAAAACGTGCGCGGAAAAATTAAAAACCTTTTATAGTAGTATTAATGTCGTCAACAGTATAAAGATTGAGTGAGCGTTAAGTTTTCTAACAAGACGAATCGTTTCCAGTACAGTCTATTTGCGAGAGCCGTCGGTGTTACACAATGTTCGCGGTGCTCTACATAATTATCACAACAGTGGTCGTTGCTGTCATGGTAGGGCTTTACCAGAAAAATACTAACGCCATGTGCAAATCTAAAAGACGACTCGATGGAAAAACTGCTATCATCACTGGCGGGACGTCCGGCATGGGGCTGCGAATTGCAGTGGACTTCGCGGACAGAGGCGCCAGAGTCATCGTCGCCTGTCCCTTCGTAGACGAAGGGGTCGAAGGGAGAAAAATAATCATCGACAAAACGGGCAATGATAACGTAGTATTTAAACTCCTGGATCTCTCCTCCTTGGACTCAGTTCGAAAATTCGCCGCCGACATCATAAGGACGGAGAGTAGATTAGATATTCTAATTAACAACGCTGGCGTCGGTAACGTAGACGATTGCATCACGGCTGACGGGATGAGCTTCATTATGCAAGTTAATTACTTCGGACATTTTCTACTGACTCTTCTTCTGTTGCAAATGATGAAAAATTCTGGTAGGGTCTCCGATCCGAGTAGAATAGTGAATACGTCGTCCGTTTTACACAACGTTGGTAAGTTAGACATCGACAAATTAAACAGTGTGGATTATTGGTACCCGACCCAAGTATACGGCAACAGTAAGTTATGTTTAGTCTTATTTGCCCTTGAATTGTCGAAGAAACTTAAGGGAACTAATATTGTAATCAACTCAGTGGATCCAGGAGCGGTCGGTACCACCATTTTTAACTGTGCGGGAAGATTCGTCGGTGCCTTTTGCACTTTCTTCTTTCGAAACCTTTTCAAAACTCCATGGGAAGGAGCTCAGACAGCGATTCATGTCGCGTTGGATAAGAAAGCTGGGGAAGTGAGCGGACAATTTTTCAAAAATTGCAAGTTGAGTCGAGCGAGGCGCGCGGCGTATAATGAAAAGTTATCTGCTAGACTTTGGGATGAATCTCTGAAGATTGTAAAACTAAGTAATGAAGATGTGGATCAGTTTCTAATGAGTTGAGTGAAAGACGATAATTTTTTTAGTGTTATGAATTCTGCGTGAAAATTAAAGGGGTTTACAGTAGCTAGTGTAACAAAGAAATGTTAATGTTACAATTAATAGATTCCTTTTTATACGGTAATAGGTACCAACATAAAGAGAATTAAATTTTTGCTAGCAGTTACGTTAAAATATGTTAAGTATTTATTATTTTTATGAAAGTATTGTAATGTGAATTGTACATGAAACAATGTATGTGTATAAAACAGGCATGTATATTTATATATCATATTGATGTTTACAACATGTAATTATCAACTATTTTGTTAATAAATGGAAATGTGCAATATTTTAAATAATATATTTATAATCGAAATTATTCTACATTTTTGCAAAATGTAAATATAGTATTCGATTTAATGTGAGGTAGAAGTGAATCTAATCCGTAGGGTTAAGATATTTTGATATAAAGAATAGACGAATATGTTTCGCAGTTTTATTTATCACTTATGAAAGTAGTTAAAATAATGTTAATGGAAATATTTTATATGGTAAATTCATTTGTGTTTTGTTCTTACTACGGTAAGTATCTATACATAGTAAGTATCTACGTATAGTTTTCTCTTGGAAAGGGTTTAAGTCAAATGTGTTGTCATTAAGCGGCAAATTTACCAACCTGAGTAATTTGTACACAAATAGCAACCTTATTAAATAGATCATGATCATCATGGAACCCCACGAACGAGGGATGAACACAAACGAAATGAAAATGCCGAGGAGAGCAGCAAGAGTGACCAGACTCGATAAAATTTGTATTGAGTATATAAGAGGTTCGTTTAAAGTCGCTTTCATTCCAGAAAAGATAATTAGATGTCATCTGAGTCGGTTCAGACACGTGGTGAGGCGAAACGAATAATTTGCTAGTACCGAGTAGATAAAAGCCGCTGGCTATGCTAGATACATGAACATTTCAGTTTCAGTCAATCAGGACAGAGTATCCTGACACATAGAAACGAAGAGATCCCATTCCAAATAAAAGGAGTAGGCAAGGTGGAAGACAAGGAAGAGCGAATGTTTTATTGACTTTATCTTATTAATATTATGAATTTTATAATTGTAATTCAGTCACTACACACTTTAATAAATTAAAAATTTTACACTATAAAATATGTTTTATGGTGTGGTCAATTTAATTATAATAAACTAACTTTTTGCGAAGTTTGTTTTTTAAATACAAGACAATCAGACGGTAAGTGCGATTAGAGATTTTCAGTTAGTGACTTTGGAATAACAGTTAATATAAGGCTGACCAATACTTTGTATTTACTGAGGTTCTTAATTGTATAAAAGAATTGCTTACTGAATTTAAATTATTTTTATAATTCAATTTGAACTCTTTTTAGTATGATAATGCATATATCAATCTTTATAAAAGATGTAAAGGATGTAAGCGTCTACTAGCATTAGGTTAAGCCTTACGACTCACGTGTGTGTCTACTACACGTCTATATAACGATTTGGGATATTGATAGCTGATGCGTGACTGGTCTCGTGGTATGTTGCAGCCGGCGAAGGTGGCGCAGTCGCTGCTGCTGTTCTGCCAGGGGCAGGGGCAGCTGACGTCGCTGCCGCCGCCGGGCGTGGAGCGGCGCATGTCGCGCGCTATGTCCATGGAGGAGTACGACCGGCCCAACATCCGCCGCCTGTCGCTGACGCCGGGCGCCGCCGAGTCGCCGCCGCCGCGCCGCCTCTAGGTGCTGGCGCTGGCCGGTTGCTCCCTAGCTGAGGAATCGGTCTAGCTCGCCGACCTTATCACCGCCGGTGTCACTTGATGATCTACCGACCTGTGAACCTGCTTATAAGACGTTCTCATCGCTTGTAAGCAAACCAAAAATTATTCTCCACTTATAAAGGTCAAACCTGTGGTTATCAATCAACCGAGCAGTAGATATAACCTACTGATCTGCTTATAAGTCATTTGTCTTTGATGCCTTCTTATATGTCATCCCTAATCTTGTAATCTGCTGAAAGCGGAAGGTCGGCCTGCTTACAAATTGTCGTGAAATCATAGGATTATAGTGTGCTTAGTCTTGGCGGATTATTTTTTGAGTTGTCCGTTATTATTGAAGTTGTTCGATTGTTAACACCTGAATTTTACAGAAAGAAATCGATTACGGAATAAGCATCTATAATATTGTTTGGTTATTGATAAATTGGTTAACATATTTTGTTATTTTGTAAGTTACCTATAAATGTATTTAATTTGAATATCAACGTCCGTAAACAGTATATACCTATAATTATTTCCGGTCTGCGTGCGATCAACCACATGGTTTGAAAAAGAAGAGATCATTACATAAAAATCATAGCGTTATTATGCTTGTACTCAATACGATAATACCACAACATTATGATGATGGAAGTCTGTTATTATTGCTACATTGTAACAACTTGGTACAATTTGCAATGCGGACTAAGACTATTTCCAGTAAAGTTTTATTTATGCATCTGTATGATAGCGCAGAAAATAAGTACAGTACAGTGCAATGTACATAACATTGCACTGTACTGAGCTAAAATATAAGACCCCTCAGAGTATTCTAGCCTTAAAACTATTTGAAAATTAATAGTAATTATTGATCTTTTTCGATATGTAACATAAGGTCACGACAGAAAATATTATCGAAAGCTTATTAAAATATTAGCAGTCATGGAAACTGAATATTGCAACATTTCAGATTTTAAACGTAATATTATACATAGAAGCGCGAACGTGTAGCACGAATTATGGAATTGGATTATTTGGAAAATTGTTTTTCTGTAGTAATCACAATAAGTTCGTTTTGTACGTAGCCTTTGATAAATTCAGCTTGTCAGTTGGATTGTAAATAAAAAGGTATAAAAAATTACGAATAAATCCCTTATTTTTAGTATGTGTACTGTCACGAATTTGGCAAATACGTGTTTTCAACCCAAAGATAGAATTCTTTGTTATATTTAATAATTCTAGATATAAATTTTACTATTATTTAAAGAGTCGATATAATTTAGTGTTTAGAAAAATATTTATTAAATTATTATCATTATTATTTACGGCTATAAATAATTACGCGCTGATTATATAAATGTAAATTCTATGTTGTAGAATCCACTAAAATCTTGTAGTACATTTTAAAATTTTTTTAATAGCTCATAGAATTATACACAAATCATTTAAAAATATAAATGGACCAATCCAATTACAATTATTATGTATTCATCGTGGAACATATTTACATGTATACCTACATACCTGTTACCAATGTCAGAATCTAGGCAGTAATTTTACATTTGGAATATTTATTTTATATTTCTAAGTTATTAAAAAATACAAATCGATATACATATTTTATTAAGTATTTAAATAGTGGCTTTCTTGTAAAGTGACTAATAAAAACGCATGAATTTCGAAATTAGAATTTAGAAATGATTATTGTGTTAGTGTATGTGAAAAATTCAATTCGCTTGAATAAGTAGGTATTATGACGGATTTTTTTATTGTACATATCACAGTAATATTGGTATGTACAATATTAAATACGACTGGTCGTGGTCATCCGCCATAGGGCTAGTGTCATGTGTCTTAAAACAATTACCTGCACATTATTTTTGTATATTGTACGTAGAGTATAATTGCGCGCTAGTTAGTTTCTTTCAGAGGCAGATGAAAGGAAGTTTTTGAAGTCTTCGTAATAAATGAAACCCACAAAACGTTAGCGACACTAATTGTTTGGAATACTTTTACTATTATCACTTTCATTATAAAATTGTTTATAAGCAACATACCTCAAACTGATCCTAAATTAGTAAATTAACACATTTCACAACCATTTTTTGACATAAATAACTTGCGTGCAAATGTATTGTAAATTATGTAACTTCTTGAATATGAATGTGAATGTGAGCTATTGTTTATAGCAATAAATGTTATAGTGTATATTGCGTATTTACTAGTAACCTTGCATTTTTTGTAAATAAAAATAAAATATCTACATATTACCGAAGTAAATGTAAGAAAAATAAGTGACAACCCCATGCACCACAGCAAGAGTAGGCAATTAACTCGCCGAGCGGCCTAAGCTAACCTACTATCTACTTAATTTACTATGTTATTACTGTGTGGGCGGCTAAGAATTTGCAATTGCTATACCTGGGTACTTATTTTTACGATAATTAACTCTTCAAAGTATCGACCCAATTTTGGCCCATCATAGATGCAATTTTGACAATGACTAGTGAGCAGAATTGGTTAAATTTTGATTTTTAGTAGGCAAAATATTGGATAGATTAATTTCTTTGTAACAGGTGTTTAAAGACATTTTAAAGACATCACAGGATAAAATCAAGCTACAAGAAAACTAAGAAGTAACAATCAGAGACTTTATTAAACAATAATGTCAAAACACTATACTTTTTGTATAGTTTAAACAACACAGACACAGATACAAGACAATTACACTTACAGTAAGCACTACAACGTCGCCGCGTGCCGACACCATCGCGAAAACATATCAAAACGCATGTAAATAGGTAAAAAAAAAGTTTCTCCGTCCAGTATTTGCTACAAAAATTTGGATAAACGCAAAAACGGGGAAAAGTCGCAAGTTTGCTCGACAGAGAAACAGGGAGGCTCCGTCCGCGGGGCAGCCGCGCCGAGCGTCGTCTCACTGAAGCGGACATTTTCGAACCTTTAATAAAATTTCGCAGGTCTGCAATAATAAACATTAAGAAACATGCGGCCGCGGTTTTGTGGCGTCCGCCTCTCGCCAGCGACGCTCTGCAGCCGACGTACACACACTCACTATCGAAATGCTAGAGTACACACTCGGGTAACTTGACAAGTGTACACAGAAGTACATATTGAAGTAAGAGTCCACGGTTGCATACACCGGAAACCAAGTGTACACAGAGTACATGTACAGAGATTAATTGAATTTTAACATATTCGAAAAAATTGAACATTTTTGATGGCATTACTATAATTAGTAATTATGATTAGTCACCATACGAAGTAATAATCGATAGCATAATGAACATTAACTTAATCTGTAAATTATTAATCGGAGTAAATTAATTATGAATTATTGTCACCATGTAGTTTAACAACGATACTTAAACCACAACAGACCAGCAAACATTGGGAAAAAAATTTAATTAAACAAGCACATGTCACAAGCGGTACCAGCGTGCGGCGTGCATTGCAGTGGATGACGTCATCGCGGGCGGGTGTGACATCATAGCTCGTCGTCGCAGCCGGGCTGCATGTCCGACGTCTCTATGGCAACCTCGTCATAGTCCCTCTCGAGGGCGGCTAGGTCCTCCCTCGCTTCAGAAAACTCACCCTCCTCCATTCCTTCGCCGACGTACCTATGTATGTTTAGACAACTCTTTTTTATATGTAATAGAGTAGCAAACGAGCATGCAGTCCAACTGATGGTAAGTGACAACTGCCGCCCATGGACATTTGAGATCCACCCCAGATAAGACAAATCCCAACTGAATTCGACCATAGATGTGTTGTTACCCCTGAGGACTAAGTTAGAATGCCTCGTTAAGTTTATCTCCCTTGCCACACCCTTCAAACCAGAAGATAGCAGCGCTTAGCACTGCTGTTATTA
>DWRA01000995.1:0-19443 GCA_018250295.1 Spathilepia clonius | reverse complement strand
AGTTCTTTAAAAAAAAATAAGTTCTCAAAAAGTGTGTGAAGTCCACCAATCCGCACTTGGCCAGCACGGTGGACTATGGCCTAATCCCTCTGACTCTGAGAGGAGACCCGTGCCCAGCAGTGAGACAGTAATGGGTTGATGATGATGATATACACCCTTCAAATCAGAATACAACAGCGCTCAACACTGTTGTTATTAGGAATAAATAGGTGCGACAATGATACTGCCGAAGTCGAATTACAATAGGTCTAACACTTTAAAATTTTCTAGAGATTTCTTAAAATGAGCTTTCTGGTAGCTCTTCTCACGTCTCATTAATTTGCAGCTATTGCGGTTTGAATACAGAAACAGAAATAAGAAAAATAAATACAGATTAGTTCGTCTTATATCCACCCTTACGCAGACATCTGGAAAGCCTACTTCCTTATATTTTAATGAGAAAACCTTTCATCACGGGATCATCAGTCAACGAAACAATATATTTACTTTTGCAATAAAAATACGAAATAAGCTATAAATACGTATAATTTGTCGTCTAACATCGCATAAATCTCTCTGACGAAGTGGGATAATACTAACCAACGGTTCAACATATCAGCAAACAAAATTCTGTTGAAATTTGAACCTTATGACACCGTAATATAAGCTATGGAATATTGCTTAACGTTTAGTGTATTTTGTCGAAATGGTTTTATGAAAAGAGGTTGGTTTATAGCTTGGCTTTGAATACCTAGACAATTTTAGAAAATAAGCTTCTCGTGCAAGCGATTATGCGCCCTATTACCTCGCAATAAGGGGTCATATTGATTGTCAGGGAGTGTGTGGGATCACTTGTCAATCGTTCCGTACAAAATAAGCGTGAAACGGTTTCTTGAACGATTTCGCAATGCCATTAAAAGTTAGCTCTGCTATTGAGTTTTGAATGTAGAGCAAAATATAGTTTGTTAAACTCGGAAAATTAGAAGTAAGACAGATTCTTAAACAAAATATTACAGCATACTATATTATGACAATTACATTTAGTGCAAAGAATCTCATATGTGTCGTTACATATCCATAGTTACGTTCAAAGTCAGTCCCATCAGTGCAAGTTGTGCTGTAAGAAAATGGTTTAGCGAGGCGTCGTCTTTCTATTTTTTTTGGTTTGAGATAGAATGTGGACAAGTTGTAGTAACTTAAGCGCAAAGAAAACTCACGCCAAGCCAAAGTCGGATCTACTGCACTGGTGTGTGAGGAGATGACGACGAAAAAAAACAAAAGATTTTGTTTTTAGCAGCTCCAGGTTGTTCCAATCATGAAAAACTGACAATCAAAAATGTTTACACCGAACATACGGAAGAAATCAGGACACAACACGGAAAACCTCACATCTTTCCTTTGAGCTGACTTAAATTGCCAACAAAAAATCAGCTCAGACTTCAAATAAGCGTACGGAAAATCAATTCGATACGCAATTACTCCACCAGATGGCGACACCTTCGCCCATAAAACGTTAATACAGGCGGATTTCAAAGAAAAATAAATTACACAAATGATTCTTTGGACGAACTTTATAGGGTGAGTCGTCACACAAAAACGCACCAAAAATATTATTTTTACGATTTACAAAAAGTAGTACATCAGTATATCACGCAAGTGCATATTGCACATTCTGCTGTCGCCCTTATGTTTAGGCTGTGTACACAGAGTGGTATTTTACCACTTACGGGACGATATTATTATTTTAAAGGAGAGATACAAAATACAGCGGAATAACATTAAGTTTAAATATTAAATTAAGTGTAAGTAAAACTAATAATACTCGTCGTAAGGGTTACAATAAAAAAATAATCAATGAATAAGCAAAGTTATGAAAATTGAGGCCAAATTTCAATTACAGACTTGTATAAAGTATGCACATTTTAAATACAATTAATTAAAGAAATATATATCACTAAATATATTTAATATAGTCAATATTGTAGGTAATAGAGCTATTTAAAGATATTTAGTGATTTTTTTCATGCTTTGCCTGGAGCAGCGTGGTGAAGAATACTTCAGGGCATTTCGATTAGCGGGAAGAAACCAAGAACAAGCAGTAACATAGATAAAAAGTTGCCGCCTGTATGAAAATATTATGATAAACTAATTTGTTTACCGCAGAAACCTGTTTAAGATCGTGCTAGTAAACAGTGCCTCTCAGCACATACCCTTTACGGTGTATTACTTGTATAATTTACGGTTTTCGTGGCGTTTATCGCTCTATGTCAACCGGCGATCCGTTTTTTATGAGCGTGCGCGGACGCATTGTGAATCATTTTCCGTTCAAAGATTAATAAACAGACGTGTAACGACATCATTGTTTTATTTCTATACTTTTACTGAAAAAACCCTTTTATTTGATACGCATATTATAGAGAGGTATAAAAATAATTGGTTTACTATCTAGGGGCGTTCGCCATTTTGTATGTAGAATGACTGATAAATGAATCACTAAGCTAATCGTATATTGTCAAAGGTGAACTGCAAGTTAAAGCTTGTATAATACAATATATTGAAATACATACAATTATAAATAATAGTTATTAAAACAGTAATTCTGAAGAAAAAAACTCATTACAAATTGTTCCGTACATACATCTATATAATAGAAGTTGAATAATTTTTTGATAATTCACAAGTATACCATTTACCTCGAAAATATTTATATGTAAAGATGATAAAATATTTTGAGATGACTCTTGTCGGAAGGATTGCGGTTTGGAAAATTCAGAGATATTTTTTGGGGTATATTTTGTTTGCATCTAGTCTTACCTATCTTGTTAACAACTACAACAGAGCGACTGAAATATTCGTAGTCTCATCTGAAAATCCGAAACGTATCTAATCTGTGACAAAACTTTCAAAACAAAGATTAATCTGCGACCGCGCAACCTTTGGTCAGATAAATGAGAAAGTATATTGTCACGAAAAACTTTAACAAATTAATCACTAGTTTTCCGCCCTGACATCGCTTCCTCTACACACTTAGCCGGTAAGGACAAAAGCAAAATTACAATACAGTACGCACGTGTTTTTCCTGCAATCCAACTATGGGCACGATAAATACTTAAACGAAAATATATATGTAATTTTCTGAGGAAAATCAAAGCAACCACCGTCGATGTATTGCGACATTGATACCTAGTCTAAGGTTCTCGTGAGTACCACAGATAAATTAATATAAAATATTTTTTTTGTTCTGAGGGGGAAACCACCCAAAGGTACCCGATGCCGTGGGAGTGACACCGGGTTATGTGAGATTTCTACCTACTAAAACCCCCCACGGTGACCGTTCTTAGTGCTATGTGTCTATTTATTATAAGTTTAATACTAAATATAGAAAGAAACTAACATTACCTAAATATAGATTGTGTAAGGTGACTTAATCCTTTATGGGGAACTGTATTCGCTATTACAATAAAATATCTGATTATATCACGACTTTGCCGGAAAGAAAGTTTAAACAGTGTAAGTGAGCCTACTATAAAACAAGTCATTATTTGGCTGATAAAACTGTGGTCTGAAGTACCTCCAGCTTCACTTGTTCCTTTAACATAAGATAACTTTTTATGTAATTTTATTTATTTACAATTTTTTTGTTTATTTAAAATATGTATGTTATGGAGTTTCTTTCGCCGCTTCTTCTCCTTAACGAAACACCTTGTGTTGGTAAATTCTTGACGTACAAAAAAATTCTATAAAGGATCTACTTAGAATAAAATATTTTGATTTGGATTTTGATTTTTGTAAATGACTCCGAGATCTCCAGAGGAAAGCAACCTTTGAGCATGGCGTCTTTATGGGGCCCTGCCCTGGTGAACTTCCACCGCAACTTCCAGTGTTTACGACGATATGCGGTCAAACATACCTTCGTCCTTTCCGGAATCGCTATCTGGACGGTTCCAGCTCCCACTCTAGCCGCTTACAACCTCTGAAGCCATTTTTTAATCACCCTTTACAATAGGCTGGGGATATCGTAGTTCTATTCTATTCCCGAGACTACAGGGACAACCAGTGCCTGAATCTAGAATAAAAATCTACATTTATATAAGAAATTGTTTCGAATTTCGCACTTTACATGGCAGACCGGTAACGTCACTACGACACGCAAGTATGTTTCAATATTATCTACTTTACAAAATAAAGGCTACAAAAATAGTATTTTTTCCAAAAAATATCAAAAATAAAGCCTCCGTGGTCACCAAGTACGAGGTAGGGCGGTAACTGCGGACAAGCTCTCGTTTTGTTTATTATTATTGTCTATAGCGGGGACTTCGAGAGCTTTTCTAGGCGAAGCTTATGAGTGTTATAGAATTGACAATTCATTATTTATTGACAAAATATTGATATTTAACTTAGTCCTCATAAGGAGCAAATCAGATGCGATTTAAAGACAAGTTTAAAGGTGGTTATATCATAGGTAGTTTTACTACGGTGACACAACGTTACACTTTTCTTGTCTTATAACAATAGTATTAAGTGCTGCTGTGTTCTCAATTGAAACGTTTATTCTAGGCATTTGAAAAATAGACTTCTTTAGAAGCAATGTATTTGTGACCAACCTCAGTCAAGAAATATATATGTTATAAAAGTAACAATAAAAATTCCTTAGGCCTTCCAATACTCATAGTAAAAAAGTTTTACTGCAAATAACGAGTCCACTCTATGTATTGTTAAGTCTACACCAACCCCACATTAACTGCGGGGAGCCTGCGTGTTATGGTCATCTTACGCAGATGTGTCCATGTAACACGCGTTTTGTATCTACGCGCTAATCTTGTTTCATATGTTATGTTTGTCTGTTTATAATCGGATCCCAGTACATGAGACGTTCGCACGTTCGCACTCACACTGATAGAGAGCGCAAGGTGGTATATGAGAAATTCCAAGTCAATTTCGATCAATTGGTTTTCCAAGGACTAAGTGAATTAATGGATAACTTCTAAAATACGTGTTTCAGGGAAATTACTTGCTTTTGCACGCGTTAAAAATATTTGGTAAAGTTTGCGACGAAAACAAGCTTTCGTTTAAAATACAATTTAATATTTGGGTTTTAATTAAGATACTTCGATCATCGGTATCACTAGGATAAATACTATTGGGGTAAGTTATAAATAAATGATAAATTATTAGTTACATAATCGATGCTAAAAATTTGATGTGCATCGAATGATCCACATAGGAGCCTGGCTAGGCCGTCTAGAGACTTATGGGAAGAGATCTATGCTCAGTAGTATAGACAGTAGTATAGTCATAGACCGGTTTTTTTTAACATTTTGTACATTTCAGTACTACATAGAACATAACTTTGTGGAAATAGTCAGTTGATGATACAGATAAGAGAAAAACGCGGGTATTACCACAGAAAATAACTCGACCAATATGAATACCAGCAATTCCAATACAAAAATGCAGTAAATGAAGACTAAAGGAACCAAATTCTTAACATAATTTTCGTAACAAAGCGTCGAGATTGTGAAAAACGCCACGAATGACAATGAACTGAGCGGGTACGAATTACATAATTCATGCAAATTTTGTATTATATCCGCCAATTCCGAAAACGAAGGCTCGAGTTAAAATTCCGCAAAAATCGTAATAACTCGCCTTTGAAACAACCAAATTGAAATATTGTTGAAAGGATGTTTCGAGAATTCTTTAGTTAGTACCTTTTGGTTCAAACCCTTCGCGGAATCTCAATTACTTTAAGTAACCGCAGTACTAACTAGCGAAGGCCTTTTCTCTGCTTATATAAAGACAAAATGAAGCCTAATTTTTCAAGTAATTTAAATGTAACCCTAAAAGCAGCAGCTGCCTGAATTCTAGTTAATTTAATCTTGAAGAATAAATTGTTTCGAATCATTTTTTCTATGATGCCAGAGTCTTGATAGTAATATTGAAAAAGTTAACTATCTTTTGATCTGTCTAGTTTTGAATAGACATAGCACAAATATTATCCTTTTAATAAAACCTTTTCTCTTATAAAAATGTAAGTTCTACACATATTGAACACAAATAAAGCTTCGCCCCCGGGGTCCATTAATTTTTCGATGTACCTATTCCATTTCCATGTGTATGTTCGATTCATTGATACTTAAATACATCCCAATTTGCATAAACATCGATTATTTATTAAGTACTAGCTGCCCCGGCGAACTTCGTATGGCCTTAGAATTAAATAATGTGGCAAAGTTAAATTACTCAATGCTGAATGCCACCTATTTTACAGACGTAGGAACTGGTTGTATGGGAAAATTGTTGCTTTTACTATATGCCTAGATTTTTTTCATCTTTACACACATTTTAAACCAGAAGTTGATACTCTGCCGCGCCACCTTGTGGCTAGTGGCATAGTGGTAGTGGTTGTGGCAGCTTTTTATATAAATCTCCGTAGAAAAATACATATGTATATATATACCAGTTTTTCATAATAATCGGTACATTCGTTTTTGAGTTCATCGATGACATACAGGCAAACATTCATTTTTATATATATAGATAATGTTTTATGAGTTTGTACCTGATCACAGCGTAACACGTTATAATATTAGTATAATTTTAGCAACAATTATCTAGTAAAAGAAGATGGAAAAGATGACACAATTAACTTACAAGCTGTGGGTGAGGGTAAAGTGCAGCTTTTTAGAACTCCACAGGAAAAGGATCGTCTACCTGATAGGATAAGTCTGGACAGGTGAAATATTTGTTATTTCTTTGTTTCAAACGTTAAAAATATTCAATCCACGATCTTACTCGCAGTATTTTGTTGTGTAACACATAAGGTAACATATTTCCTTTTATGTTATAATAAAAACGAGAGTACTTTAAGGCGCGAAAACGATTTTTGCAACGTATTTCATGTGTCTGTAGCGAACTCTTTGTAAATAATTTTGTAATATAAAAACTTTTTTATGAAATCATTTTTATAGAATAAAAAAGAATATTTTTAAGTTTGACAGATTAAGAAGAAAAATTATTATCGTAAAATAGAATTGTTGTATGGTTTAGCTGATTTCGATTGTAAATATTTTCATTTTATTATTATATTATAGAGCTAACACAACGACGCCGACGTTTCCTTCATTCTGTCTTTTATGTTTGTAGAAGGGGATTGTCATCAATACCTCATATAGTAGGGGAGCCAGGATTACGGTTATTGTCCTTACAGCATAATTTAATCAACAGTTTGTCAGGCTTAACTTCTCTTGATTTGGGCAAATTAGTATTCCTCGACGTTTACGATAACCAGATTGATAAAATTACGTCACTCGAGAGACTATTCAGTTTACGAGTGCTATTGATGGGTAAAAATAGGTAAGTAGGTCAAATAAAACCATATTTACATAACATATTAGCTTACATTTGTTCAACCCGTAACTTAAATAATACTTTTTTAGGATAAAGAGAATCGAAGGTCTCTCTAATTTAGTAAAGCTAGAAGTTTTGGATTTACACGGCAATAGAATGGCCAAAGTCTGTGGCTTATCGAATTTAAGTGAACTTAAAGTTCTCAACCTAGCTGGTAATCAAATAAAATGTATAGGACAAAACGATCTGCAAGGATTGGTATCTTTAAGAGAGCTCAATTTGAAGAGGAACCGATTGAGAAAATTGCTTGGATTTAATAACACGTCAAAATTACAGAAGCTGTATCTTGGTAACAATGACTTACAAAGGTAAGAAATAGATTACAACAAAAATGAGACCATTGTTAGATAAAAAATAACAAGAAATAATTGTTTTAGTGTGGAAGATGTTTCTACTCTGGCTGAAGCTACGTCACTCGTTGAAGTTTCGCTAGATGGTAATCCGGTCGCTTTGGGTGGTGATTGTACACCATTCCTCGTATCGTACCTTCCCAATCTAGTTACTCTGACGAATATGCACGTAACTGAACAGGTAAACATGATTCTATGTTTGTGAATAAATGCTATGCTGTGAATAAATAATGTGAATAAAGGAAATGCTTACATTAAATTTCCAAAAAGGAAAAATATTTTATTTATACCAGTAGTGTAACGTGCCGTGGAAGGGCCCAAATGAAGGATACCGATTATATAAGAAGCACGAGAATAAGTGACATTAATTTTTGCTTACACATATTAGGAGACTCTGTAACTCGAGGACTTCGTATGTTTGATACAGCTGATACGGTAGCTAAGCCCCTGAATACCCTGAGTACCCTGACAAACTTCTTCCCCATTTACTGAGCACGACCGCAATTTAAAAAACATTAGTATTCTTTGTAGGTAAGAAGAGCTGCTATGGCATGGCGCAGCAATAAAGAAGCAGCTCACGCAGCTTATTGTGCGCTCGGTGGCACCGAACAGCAGGCCGCTTGTCGTGACCAAATTATTCATAATGCTCGAACAAACTGGGAACTGCTGAGGTTTGTCTACTTTCGTTTTGTCTACATGAACATATTTGCGATCTTTTCGATTGTGACTCGAGGCACATAAGTTCTTTATTTCTCAAAAGAACTAGTATATAATTCACTTGTACGAGGAAAACAAAAACAAAAATTATTTTACACATACATATATCTTGAGTCTCGTATTGCTGATAAATTATTTTAATGTGTGCTTAAATGTATTCTTAATTCTATTAGGCAGCTTATTTTAGAATTATGCTCCTTCAACATAATATTCCGTTTTCTATACAACGCTCGTGGTTTTATTAACAATGACCTCTGCTTCTTGTACCAATTTTATGCTTCGTACAATTAAAACTTCATACGATTAAAACCTTTACCCAGACAACTTATATAACTATTTCTAGATCTGAAAACAAATGTTTTGCAAGCACTACAAGCCCTGTCAAGAATGTTGATATAGAAAAAGATTTCGCACTTGCATCCTCAGTAGCCGTGACTCAAAGTGGTGGTACTCAGACTGTTGAAACAGCGGCTTTGCCAGACGTTGTTGTTTCAGCTCAACAAGGCGATGATTCTGACTGCAGAAACAATCAAAGCGATACGAGTAGCAAAGGCTTATCTGATACAGTACAAAAATCGGTAACGGTACGTAAATTGCAGAGAAGCTCGACAGCTAAAAAGCCTCCAGAGAAACGAGTCAATTTTTCAGAAAGAAGCGCTTCACAGGAAACTGACGCATCTACATCCACTAATAGTGACTTGAGATTACCGCCCATATTACTGCCAATAATTTCTTCGCTTGAAAATGTTAAACTATCTGATAACGTTGATCCTGTGTTGAAACGATGGGAAAGTATCTCAAGTGCTGAGCCAGTTATCGATTCATCATTCAGCTCTATACCTTCATCGACTAGCGACAGCGAGGAGGAAAGCAATAAAAGACGTTTTAGACGAGTCCCCACTGTTTTACGGAAAAGAGAAAATTTTAGCTCAATGCGATCCAAATCAGTCTGTGACCCAGAAAGCAGACGAATCAAAGCCAAAAACTCTGATCATAGTGAAAATGTTAGTAATATATCAGGAAGTACCAATGTGGGCTCTGTTGCTACTTCCTCAACATCTGGCAGTGATAATAGCAGAGTACTAAGGCGGGAGGGTTCCCTAAACAGTAGATTAAGTAATAGAAACATTAGAAGTGCAACTATAACACGTAGGAATGAAAGAGCCTCGTCAGCACATAGAGCTTCTACGGCTAGGGCTAAATCAGGGAAAAGTTTAGCATGCTTGAAGTCCTCGGAGCCGGTGCCTAAAGCTGTACCAGTATCAAAAGATAGAGAACAGGGTAAGTTACTATTTCATCATCCTTTCAGCCTTTCGTAGTCCAGTGCTGGACATAGATTTCCCCTGACCTGAGTCACTCCCACCGATCCTGAGCCGTCTGAATCCAGCGGTTACCCATCATCACTTCAGGTCAGCAATCCATCTTCAACACCACCATCATCACCCACCAAGTTTCAATTTACTCAGCGCTTAATATTCCATAGATTGGTATCAAGATACATATTTTCTGTCCAGGTGTAGATTATCTAGTGGAGGTTAGCGATGGTGTTGTGAGTGCGTGGGGAGCTGGCGCTGTACGCCGTCTAGCAAGAGAATGGGAATGGGAACGTGCCCGGACCGTGACACGGGCTGCTTTTCATTACGTGCATTTCAATGCTGTTGCACAATCGTTGCCGGAATTGAAAACAAAGTGAGTATCGGCGTACAAGAATAACACTAGAAATGTTTTGAGCGTGATTGAACCTCCTGTAATTCGACTTCGGCAGCACCATCACCATATTGTACTGCCTAATAATAACAGTGTTAAGCGTTACTGTATTCTCCTTTGTAACAAGAAGTAATCGTCCGAGGAATTCCAACTTAGTCCTCAGGAATAGCAATGCATTTGTGGTTGACCTCAGCTAGGACTCTAGTCTTATCTGATATTGATTATGGATATCCTTGGACGGTTGCTAGTCGCTGCTGACCATAAGTTGGACTGCATGCTCGTTTGCTACTTCCAATATATAAAATAGCTTCAGTGTAAATTGACGGATTTATTATATATGTATGCGGATGAATGGAAGAGGGCTCTGAATGTGTGCCTAAGGTTCAGTGAGTACCAGTGAAGCCTGCAGGATAATTGTCGTTATTTATTTATTGATATAATTTTATTTGTTCTTATTATTACTATTATGATAGATATTACTTTAATTTGTTCTAATTATTACTATAATGATTTATTATTGTATTATCTCTCTTAGAACTCATAAAAATGTATTCATATATATAAATCTGTGTGTGTCTGTCAATTAGTGTAATTGGTTCTGCCGTTCTGGTTGACAATAAACAAACAAACAAATAAAATAAAAAATCACTTTCTACAGATTTCCAAATGTAAGTCATATATCAGTTCGTGCAACTGGTCTTCAATATCTTGGGCAACTACATGCTTTAGCCGAACTTCGTGGACTGACTGGTCTAACAGTGCTACCCGAGGGTAACCCTATATGCACTAAAACGTGGCGTGAGTACGCAGTCTACAGACTCGCGCATTGGGGACTCAAAGAACTAAATGATGAACGGGTAATTGCAAAAAAATATTTTCGTATCAATAGTAATTTGAATACATTTTATTAAAGTGGTTATTCTTGACAGATTACAGAGGAGGAGTTAAAATCGGCGAATAGGACTTACAGTGGTTTAAGCGATATAGTACTGCGGGCCCTCCCTGATGCTCCTCTCCAGCCGCTGCTCTCAAGATTAGGAAGGAGTGGAAATAGTTCAATAAGTGCTAAATCTTGGTTACGAGCAGCTGACCCTGCGCTTAGAGACGTCATTGCTAAAGAAGCGTTGCAATACAAAAAAGGAAATGTTTCTCAGGTTACAATGCTTCAATTACGTGCACTTATATTTAAAGTTTTCTGAACGTATTACACGTTTTTCTAATTCATAATATCATTGCTTGTTTATGTTTTATACAATAGCTACTCCTTTGGTTCAATCCTCGGCCAGACAGATACCTAAATGATGTATTTAGATTTCTGTTCTGGGTCTGGATGTTTGTGTATTTGTCTTTGTGTGTGTCCATGACACCTACAACAAATGTAATCCACCCTAGCCACACTAGGATGTAGAAAGCGTCAAATAGTAAAATATACACAATTTATAGGAAGATATGAGTTGGAGAGTTCGCGGACGCGGTCAATTGTCGCATACAATAGAAGTTGCTTGTGGTGCTGCTCAGCGCTTACGGACTCTGGAGCTTCAGTGGCCAACGATTTTTGTAGAAATGATCGAAGATGTATTACGAGATTACGCGAACATGGAATCCCATGTGAAGGATCAAATGCGGATGCTTATGGATTCATTGTAGTATTTAAAAAAATATTGGTAGCCGACCGAAAAATCGGTTTCGGCCATTTTTAGGCCAAGAAATTTCGTTTCGGCCGAAACTACGAGCGAGGCCAAAAGTTCGGTTTCACCTAAGAAAACCCGTTTCGGTCGGACACTAAAAATATGTATATATTATTATGTTAATAATGTTATATTACGTTTAATATTGTTGAACATAGATATCCATTATTTTAGAAAAACTTTAGACGTAAAATAGTTGTTGAAATTGGACTACGAATAGATAGGTTGAAAATAATATATTTAAAATGTCGCAGTGAATGTAGAGTATATTTTAGTATAATGACACTTTGTACTATATATATTTTTACTTTTTATTTGTATGATGTTAGATAATGTCAAGTAATTCGCATGTTATTAGAGTTGTATACATTTTCAACACTTTACACGGCTGTAAATAATATTTATGTACTATATAAAATCATAAATCAAAGAGTTTCTAATTAACTTAGTCATATCTTGAACGACTGAAAGTTATTTCTTATAGTTGCTCAATACTGCTAGCTGCTAGCTAATAGCAGAAAGTCAATAGCCAATTATACAAAATGTAATTGTAAATTAAGTCACTGATTAGTAAATAGTTGAAACTTTTAAATGCCTAGGTGCTAAGTAATTTTTCACGTAGTTAAATAAATAATTTTCCAAATTAACTATGTTTTTTTCTTGAATAGATATTGAGAAAAATACCCCTTCGTAATCAAACTGCCAAATGACAATAAAAAATTATGACTTATAATAATAATAACGCGATCATGATTGTTGTTGCTTCAATTTCAATTGATGATTGGTAATATTGCAGACTCTGATATACGGATTTAGTCTGCAATAATGCCGTTCGTTAACGTATCGATATTCTTTGAGTACCCCTGACACGAGTTAAGGTGACATTAATAAATGCGAAGATTTCATTTTATGGATTGTCTATTTTATTTGTACAATAGTCGGGGCATAGAAATGTCTCATCGTTCTAATAAGAAGTTTTAGGTTTATGTCAACGTAATATATTCTTAATTTTGAACGCGTTTATTAGTATATGTAATACCAACATCAAAATAAGTCTGCGAAATGCCAATGTCAGTGTGACAACTTGACAAGATTTCATGTTTTATTTTCCAATTAGAATAGAAGTAAAATATACTTAAGTTCAAAATATTACACACAATTCCTTCACTTCAGTTTTTAAAGGCATATAAGAATGGATCTATTGCTATAAGTGAATAATGGACGACACGGAGAGTACGACTACGTCAGCGGATGAGAACACGGGCAATTTATGCGACAATCCGACAAGAGACACGCTAGCTGAGGGCCTGTTGGGGCTTTTGAAGCCTACTGTGGATCAACTCGACGATAGGGTTAGAGCCACTAGGTATTTTTTTAATTATTTTATTATATTGAGGTAGCAAACGATCATGCAGTCAACCTGATGGTAAGCCACTCCCGGTTGATCACAGATGTCCACCCTAGATAAGATTACAGTTCTGCGGTCAACTCCAAATGTTGTTACTCCTGAGAACTAAATTGGAACACCTCAGATATTTCAAATACCTTTCAAACCAGAATACAGCTGCACTTAACACTGTTGTTTGGCAGAAATAGGTGTAGCGGCGGTGCCGTCGTAGTCCAGCCTCATAAGGTTCTAGCACATTCAAAAATAACTAATTTTAGTTCATTATTATTACTTACGACTATTTTGTACAATTCCAGATGCATCTTTTATCATGACTATAAATGGCCACTGCTGCCTATGTACGTTTGTAATCAACCTAACATTAGTTTAGCGTCCAACCTGATATTGGTCACAGATGTATTGTTACCCCTGAGGACTTAGTTGGAATGCCTAATAATTCTGTCTTCCACACCACCCATTAAACCAAAATCTGTCTCTTACAGTAAGCACTGAGTCTCTATTTTGTAAGATATAACTTGTATATCATATGCATGTAGGTCTGTTGCATAAACCATATATTATTTAAAGGTGGTAGAACCAATTGTGGTTCGACTCTGGCAGCATCACCACCACACCTATTTCTGCCTAATAACAGCAGTGTTAGGCGCTGCTGCCTTCTAGTTTGAAGGGTAAGGGAGACTTATTTCTCCGAGGCATTCCAACTTAGTCCTGAGGGGTAGCAACGCATCTGTGGTCAACCTCAGTTAGGATTCTAGTCTTATCTGGAGTGGATTATAGATGTCCATTGGCAGCAATTGCCACTTACCATCATGTGGCCTGCATGCTCGTTTGCAACTCCATCAAATAAAAAAAAAAATTGCTATTTGCTTATTTTGTAAAAAAAATGATGTCTTACCTTACTACATTGGCTTATTTTTTAGGATTGCACAACTAGAGTTGAAACAGCAGATAGATTCATTGAATGAGGAGCTGCAGAAGGTGCGAGAGGCTTTAAACAACCACCCAGATTTGGACCCATACGTGAAGAAGCTCATAGCTTGTAAACATAAAGTTACAGTTGTCCTGAACGTGTTGCAGGCATCCCAGGTTTGTATATCAATAGTTCACTATGGATTGCATACTCGATTGCTACTCCATTTTATAGAAAAAAAAATGTAAGTTAGTTATTTGTTCTTGTAATTATGATTTAACCTTTGCAGGACAGATTAAATGAAATCAGACGCATGATAAGCAAAGAGAAGGTAGTCAGAACGACATTACCAGTGCCTTCCCCAGAGCCCGAGCAGAGCACAAGTGGTACAGCATCAGAGCGAGGCAGCATTAACTAAAGCAATGGAGACTCCCTATCAAAACCACATTGATAAGGCTGATTTTGAATTTGTTTACGAACCAGCTGAAGACAGCTTCCTTCTCATTGACGCCTTAGAAAAAGATCTACAGTATTTGAGAGATAAAAACCCCACATTTTGTTTAGAAGTCGGTTCGGGAAGTGGAATTGTCATAACTGCCTTGGCTATGGCATTTCCGCAGTCTCTCTGCTTCAGCACTGATGTCAATGTTAAAGCATGTGTTATGTCTAAGAGCACAGCAGCTCACAACAATGTTATTTTAGAACCAATTGTCATGGACTTGACCTGTTGCTTCAAAAATAAGTTTGATGTCGTAATATTCAATCCACCGTATGTTGTGACAGAATCTGATGAGTGTGGGCAGCACAACATCACCGCCAGTTGGGCTGGAGGCGTAAAGGGCCGTGAAATTACCGATAGACTATTAAATGCATTACCAAAGATACTGGCTGGTAACGGCACATTTTATCTTTTGTTGATAGAAGAAAACATTCCAGAAGAGGTTATTGATATTATGTCCGAAAATGGTTTTAAATCTGAGATTGTTACGAGGAGACGAGTTAAAAATGAACGACAGCTTGTGTTAAAATTTTATAGATAGAAAAATAAACTTTATTAAGCTCTAATGAAACTTAACATTATATTTAAGTTTAACAAGTTTAATGTATACAAAATAAATGCATATTTTTTATGTATAAATGATTTTTTTTTTATCTTATTCCTTCAAATTCTTTTTTACTGCAGCACCAAAGAGTTTGGCACCTTCCAGGTTTTCGTTGTATCCAGGTAACGAAGTGCAGTCCTGGAGCCAGCGTTCAATATTAGGGTACGCTGACAAATCCCAGCCCACTGCCTGAAATGGGAAATTTATTAAACATATTTTAAGCACATCAAGAAACACTTCATGTAAAGTAGACCATTTTTAATAAGATTTGAGAAGCAAAAGAGTAGGTATGTAGTCCGTCTGATGGTTAGCAGTCTTTGCCACCCATGGACATCTTTAACCAATCTTATATAGAATAAGGGTTCCAATTGAACTTAACCACAGATGTTTCCATTTCAGATGACTAAGATGACCTACACAAGTCAGTTGTAAACCAATTGTATTAATAATGATTTTGACTATAAAATTGCAGTTTAAAGCAGCGGTCAGCAACCTTTTAGCAGACAAGGGCCACTCAGTGGCGAAATAAACTAAAGACGGGCCATACTTGTAATATAAACCTCAGAAGGCGAATATACCTGTATAATTCATCAAATCCCATAGAAAAAATGAAAATTCTTTTCAAATTATTAAAACATACAGAATTTAATTATTACACGTAATTACATTACGTTTATAGCTAAAAAAATTATGGAATTTAAATGGAAATTAAAATTACAAAATTACTATTACACTTCATGGGCCGTAAGTAAGACGTGGCATGACGTGGCGCATTGCTGACCTCCGGTTTAAAGTAATCCTTGATCTTAATTTGGTGGTTCTAATGATTGCAAACTAGTAGCGAAGTTAATTAACAACTCAATTGTTAGAATACTAATTAGAAAACCCTAAAAATGAATATAAATAAAGTAATTAACATACAATTATTCCTGATAATGAAGCAAGGATGGTTGTGTCTGCAATTGTTGCGTGTTCTCCTGCATCCCATTTACTGTCTTCCAGAAATTTGTTGAGGTAGCCAAGAGTGGCGTTCAAGTCGTCTTTTAGTGCAGTGGCTATTTCTGTGACACCTTGGAACAGAATTGGGTACTGAAAAACAATCATACTGTCAATATGAGTAAAATAATTTCTAAAATATGTTTCTTAGCAACATATTGACAATTTTTTTTCTTTTAGAATGAGATGTTCTTTTGTAACACTGGGGCCAAGTAATGCAAACATATATTATGTATACAAAATTAGCATATTGTGAGAAATATGCTTATATTCATGTTCATATTTCATAAATTGAAAGAATCAATGAAAATAAAATACAGTTAATTTCAGATATTTCATTTGAATTGCTTTAATAAAATTTTGTAGTGCTTATTTTTTTTACAAAATAAATGAATTATTATCATAAATACAAATTTATAATATGACTGAGTGTAAGTGCTAAACAATTATTTAAATATTGTTAATATTATCTTGTATTTGTAAATTAAATTCTACTCACGCAAATAGCTCTAATTTTTGGGTAAAGAAACGAGCTATCGAAATACAGCCTCTGGTTGACAACAGCGCGGCGTTTTAGATCTTTTGGGTATATGTCGTCATTCTTTCCAAATTTATCGGCGATATAACACGCGATAGCGCGACTCTCCCACATAATAAACCCGTCATCGTCAAGAGTAGGTATACAATGCTGAGGATTGATCTTCAGAAAACTTTCACTCATCTGTTCCTTCTTGAATAAATCAATTATAACAATTTCTACAGGAACGCCCACTAATTTTGCGGCTAAAAAGGCAACCCGCGATGGACCGCTAGGAGGAAAATGATACAGCTTTAAAGGAGCCATGACGTTTTTTGTTTAATAATGTAGAAGAAACTAAGAAAAATGACTAAAAAGTGAAACTTTACACGTTATTCTGTTACAAATGATCAATCTAATAGACTTCTACAACGCAAGCACAAAAGTTATAAAAGCCGGTGAAAGTATTCTATTTTTAAAATTCAAGTATATCCAGTTTACCTTATGTCAATGTCAAATATAACTGACAACTGACTGCTGACCCTGATGCCTTAATGATAATATTGCCATGACGTCACATTATTTTCTGTTCTTGTTCATTCTAAGACTTAGTTAATCTAATAATTATTTATTAATCACAACTCATATAGCATGCTAAGTTTTGAACTGTGTAGAATAAAAAATACTTTTATTTAATACTATAAAAGAATTTAAACTTTAATAAGCTGTTTGCATAGACAATAATGGTAATGATGACAGATTCATTGAAATGACGGCTCAAAACCGAAGCAATTCAGCTTATACTTGTTTTCGTTTTGATTCATTTGTTTATGTACTAACTTCGGTTAAAAAAAAAAAATAGTGTGTTCTTTGTAAAATAAAGCGAACTATTTTTCATTAATTAACAAATCAAATTTTATACACACGATTATTGGTATAACGTTATGATCGAATCACACTTCCTTGTAGTCGAAAGTTCTATGCATATGCATTCTTAAAATGGATTTGGAAAAGTGTAGATTATGTTTGGGCAACGGGAATTTTACTAGTATTTTTAATGAAATAGATTCGGTTATGATATCTACAAAAGTTATGTCTTTAGCGAATGTAAAGGTAGGCAAGATAGATAACAATGTTTTTAAACATAAATAACTTTCTAGATCTAATAAAAAATATGTTTTTTCTTATTAATTACCGTATTACAAATTATATACCTGTTAAGAAATTTATATACACGATATGTTCTATATATAATATTCTAGAAGATTGTATTTAGAAATGGATTACTGCTTTTTAGATTAAAAAGATTTATTGACAGTCAGTAACACTATTATAATAAAATCCTTCTTCATATCTCATCTGCTATTTATGAGTTGTATACCAATTAATTATCTATAGTAAAAAAAAAATGTATTGTACAAAACCATTTTGCAATCGCAAATATCTTTATTTGTCATAAAATTAATTATTTTTTAATAATTTTCTGATAACTTACATTTGTATGTATGTTATGAGAAAATTATTAATACATAATTTTTAAAAAATTATGTTAACATAAACATAATAACATAAGAAAACGTGTTATTTAACATTAAAACAATAAAATAGAATCTTTTTCAGATTTACCCAGAAGATGGTTTGCCAAGTTTAATATGTTCAAAATGCATGAAAGTCCTGGATACATGCTTAAATTTCATACAAATATGTGAGACCTCTGATACACAACTAAGGACAGCTGTACCAAAAGTGGTCAAACAAAAATATAAAAAGCAGCGGAAAGAATCCCAGAATCATTACAACCTTATAAAAAATGAGAGTGGTTCTGAAGAGGAAATGAAAAATGACAATTTGTATGTACAACACGACCATTTGACGTTGAACCAAGCGGTGTTGTGTGAAAGCAGAATAAACGGCGAGACGCCTAAGTATTTATTGGACAATGAAGATGATGACTCTAAGATCGATGGCAAAAAATCTCAGAAGCAACAATGTTTCACTTGTGGCAAAGTAATGTCGTCTAGGTAAAGAACATAGGTACCTTTGTAACCCCATTCAAAAGCTTAACACATCAATCAATCAATCAATATTCAAAAGCTTAACACATCAAAAGTTTAATACATCAAGCAATAATCAATCAATATTCAAAAGCTTAACACATCAAAAGTTTAATACATCAATCAATAATCAATCAATATTCAAAAGCTTAACACATCAATCAATCAATAAGCTCAATAATAGGTTCTAAACATTGGCATAATATAGCCTAATGGCATAACGGCCTAATAGCCTTCTGATAGCTTCATGGTTGAAACTCAGCCTTTTAATTGCTAGGTTTATGGTTCCAACTCTGGGCACCTCTGATTGAGTTATGTGCATATTAGAAATTAATTATAACATATAATAACAGTGTAGGAAAACATAAGGAAACCTACACACATGAGACTCTCAAGAGAGAAAAACTCTCAAGATCTGTGAAGTCAATCAATCTGTACTCGCTAGCGCAGTAGACTGGCCTTTCCCCTCTTGCTCTCAGAGGTGAACTGTGTGCCGCAGTGGAACAGTAAATTATTTATTTATTTTGATCACAAAATCCACAGCTTTTGACAATAAATTTACACTAAAAACTTATAATATATGTCTTAAAGCCAATTATGGATT
>DWRA01000994.1:0-19453 GCA_018250295.1 Spathilepia clonius | reverse complement strand
GATTGCAAGGCATCTCACTGGCACACTTCAGACATTTAGGTTTCATCACAATGTTTTTCTTCATTTTACCCGTTGAACCATGCATTTAATAAATAAATACAGTTTGTACATGTATAGTATACGCTACGGTAACCCGTGTCGTGTGTGCCATGAAAAGGCCTAAAGACGAGTACATAAAAACTCAGACCCTGAACGGGACTCTAAATTCATGGAACTTTCCGCGTGTCGGACCAATATGATGACGGCTGCGCTGATTAGCACAAATCAAATAAAATTAATAATTGAAACGAACGAATGAATTAAAAAGGAACGATTCGCTCATTCTCATTAAATTCCATGTGCTTAAGCAACATATAGCTGGGCAAGTGAGCATGTTGCGTCGCTTGCATCACACATGTGCGATGACAACACACGTCACGTCACTGCAACAGCGTTCTATTTCCAAGCTGAACTTTGCAAAGCTTTTAGCGTCGTGTACCCGTGTAACATTGCATGCCCTGCACATTGACGCTCTCTGTTGTAAGCGACATGCGCTTGAAGAATCTAACGCTGAATGTTTTGTTACAGAGATCGTCAGTTTTGATGCAATCTTTGATTCGAAGATTTTGTAGGTAGATATTAGTTTTTGAATGTTTTGAATTTTTAAATTGCACTAAAGATATATTTGACTAACCCTACTGTAAACGAAAAATGTGAATAAGTTCTTAATAAACTTCTATTAGTAAGTTTACCCTATAGAAAGCTAAGCAAAAGTGATTATACCAAGGGTCCATTTAAACACGCCGTCTACGAGCAATAAGTAAACGAATTGCAGCGAGCGAACGACGCGTTTGGATAAAAGCGAAGTGTTATTTCACATACCTTTAGGTGTCTAAAAATTCTATGAATTTTATCTAAAAACTTCACTCAAAAATTTCACAGAAAATATTTTTCTTGCATTTAGATATGCCTACATCATTTAAAAATAAATCAATTGTACAAATTAAATCAAAGAATATCAAAATTATTACTTGGGTTACCAATTGATCGTAACCCAAACATTCAAATTAACAAACGTATTATTTAAGAGTCTATCGTGCAATTTGTCTGTACAACATTATCTTGCGCAGTGTTCAATAAATCGCGTGGATTGCAGTGTTGCAATTACCGCGAGCACGCGCGCCGGTGACTCAGAGGCCGGGTCCCAACCGGCTAGACGACATCACAACACCCTCGCTACCGAAGTGACCAAACGCTCAACGTCCATGACACGAGTCACGAGCTGTTGATAATTCCTTGTCATATTTCGGAATAGACTACTTAGAATGCGCCGGTGGCGACTTCCCGCAACTCGTCATAATATAGCGCCACTGTATTCTGAATCACGCTATCGAAGTTTTCTCAACATCTTTTATATATACGAACTTCGAACTGAGACAATCGGCATACGGCCGCTCCCGGGCATGTTCACCTAGTCCGGCGGGAGTTCTCCGTTTGCCAATACCATTAGAGTACTCTAGAGCATGATTGATCAAGTGTGGGAGAGTGAAATGGTCCTTAACCTATCAAATTGCAAGATATACTGTACTTAAGGCTATCAGGCATATAATGAAAAATGCTGTTATCAGGCACCTATTAAAATAGCCGATAAATTAGACCTCAGGTGTACCAGGAAACCGCTGAAATCGACAATCCTTGGATGCACTGACATGTCTAAAGTTAGTTGTAGTCCGATAATAAGTTTAGTAAGAAAATAATACGTTAAAATCACCGCAGAGCCCAGAACAGGTTAGGCAAATACATTGGTTGTTACACGCTGGAGTCAAAAATGTAAATGTAATGTAATCTGCGGCTGCGCCATTCTGACTGTTACTGAATTCAAACCAGACTTTTATTTAATTGGATTCAAATGAAACTTAGTTTCAGTGTTAGCAATATGGTTACAACAGGCCAAACATTGTTCGCCTCCACAAATCGTGAATTGAGTCATGAGATATTATAGTTTATAACAAAGGTATTCTGACTTCTATCAGTCTTGAAAGTCACTTAGACTGAACGTTACAACGCTTTTACATAAAACCAGAAGTATTATTTCGAAACGATATACTGAATAAAACTACCTATGGATCGCTTTCCGCTTGTAACTTGGACAACCATACCCTCATGAATAAATTATAAGATGGAAAAGCGAAATAGTTGCATATACCACAACGATTATATGACAAGGTTACCGGACCATTTCTGAACCGCTAATTAAACCCAGGATTATGGTACGGCGCATATATTCTTTTTTTTGCTCCAATGGTATATCTACGTAAGAATATGCATATTTACTACATGTTTTTGACATTTCTTTCTTTTTACTCGACGTAAGGCCGTTTTATTCTGTACCAATTATCTCGAAAAAACAATAGAGGAAACACCGGTTAACAAATTAAAGGTGGGTTTGCCACAGTGAAACTACAAATTATATCACATAAATAATAGTTAAACCCACTATTTATAAGTTTATTGTGAGTATTATTGTTACTTTAATTGATAGTTAAAGTAAGATAACACGTGTCAATAAACATATTTAACCGATAAATCTTCCAGTTGCATTGAAACGCGTAATATGCACGTAATGTGGGAAGAGTAGCAGAACTCGTAATAATTTAATGCATCATTCAATAGATAAGTAAACACATTGAACGATTATTTTATTATCTAAAGACGGAAACGCATCAAATATTAAACATTATAATGCACACGAATTTATAATTTAATCAGTTTAGTTCAACGAATTGTCACTTCCAAAATTGAAGAAAATTCAAGACCCAAATTAAGCGAACGGTTTGATTAACTATTATACGAGGCATTCCAAATGAATCCTCAAGGGTTAAATTGGAAATAATCCATTCCTATTTGGGTTTGATAGCAAGTGTCCACGGGTGGTAGGGCCTCTTAACATCAGTCTGATTACATGTTACTTAATCCAAGTAAACTAAAAACACAATAGAGGCAAAAAAACATTAAAAAAAGAAAAACTGACATGCATAATCAGGCAGTGAAACAAGGTGGACAAAAAATTCTTTAGAAGATGTGAATTTTACATTAAGTAACATTCTCAAACATTTTACTACCCTTCCCTGAAATAACACTGAAATTCGAAACGTCTCCATTTGCAGGTCCAGGAATACAAGACAGTCGTAGTAGAGGGGGCCGATGACATCAACAGGCGGAACCACTCGCCCGCCCACTACCCACCTACTCGATGGTAAAGCCTTGCAAAACCCCGCTACAACTTGAGCATGATGAGAAGAAACGCGATTTTTAAATATATTGATAAACAAAATATATTTCGTAGTTTCGTTTGACAAAATATTATTTTGTGGGCACAGCGACCCTTAACGCTGCATGGCAGGTCGATTCCTTCCTTGTCTACAGAGGCTGCCGTTGGTGAACACATAATTATTATATGTTCTACAAATTAACAACTAATCCAAACATAATTCCTTCTATGCATCTATTTAATTTCATTAACTGAGGCAGAATGACAAAATTTTACAACTGTGACCACCTAATTCACATGCCCAGTACAGAAAGAAAAAGCTTATGAATATATTCAAGATTTTGTATTTTTTGGAGCCAACGCACTATGATTATTTCCTTCATTATTGTCCATTGAGCGTCATCTTCATTCTTCCTTCTCACGACATATTTTCCTTTCTGATTGTTGTTTTATTATAAATCTAAAAGTAATAAATAATGTAAAATGTTAATAACTAATACGCAAATTAAAGCAAACTTTCGAAATGTACACCGTCAATATTTACTCTACTTACTTGACAAATTCTGATTCTATGGTTACAAGGTTCGACTTTGTAGTTACCAAAACAGGTTTATGGTATTTTGAAGGGCGAATAGAGAGTGGTTCTGCAACAACGATTCTGTTATTTCAACGTCAGCGGGCAGTCTACGTATCACATGCGCCGTTTGAAACGCATGGATAATGCAGCAAGTGATACGTGCAACCCCGACTTACGATTGTTTTTTGTTGTTTACAATAATAATATTTGTAGCTATAAAAGAGAAGCTAACTTCGATTCTACAATTAGTAAAACACTGTATGATTCTTCAATTCTTTTGGCAGCGGTTTTCATTTACGCGAATCATTTTTGTAATGTAAGTCTTATAGGCAACTGAAATTGCATATAAAAAAATTGGATACGAAGAAATTTACGCGACAGTTTTGGACAATAATATGACTTCATATGCTAATCAAATAAAAAAATCCCTTAACATAATTTATGATAGAATTACAGAAAAATCTTAAAGTAAATTTTTAATATTACACGAACAATACTCGTTGTATTCTATATTCATTATAGTGACAGACGTTGTACTTAAATGATTTAACATAAACGCTATTAAGTCCACTGTGTGCTCAGGCTTAACACAAAGGTGATATATTGTGGCGCGACAAAACATCATGATTTTAGTAATGGAACGTATTGCGTATGTTTATTGTATCTAAACACGTAAGTAACATACCTTTATTATCAAGTAATTAATATGTAAATCAGATTTTAATGCACCTGTCACAGTTTAAATAAGCCAAGAACTAAATAAAATTGACAGATAAAATATTGGAAATTTAACAAAATAAATAAACGTTCTATAAGTCTATGAATTATTTATCAGGAAATTTAAATAATAATAGTAATTTGGCCTAACTTTATAATCGCTGCACCAGCAGTGAAGTTTATTACAGATGTACATGGACGGCAACGAGTACTCACCATTAGCTAGACTACTCGTCCACTTCAATTTCATGGAAGACTATTGCGACAAGTAACTTGACGAGTAAATAAAAACTATAGTAAATAGGACCAATTTGTCCTTTATTGAGTAGCGCAGTGTGTTAACAATAACAAAGACGGTGATTCACCACCGAACGTCGTAGGAACTAGGATAACGCGATAATTGGCATCGCAAACTGCTCGGTCAATTGGCGATAACGAGTGTCGATGAACTGTCGCCTAGCGTCTCCACAACCTATGGATTATCCGATATATATCCGTACCAAAATTGTATATCAGTATGTATAATAACTAGTACTTCATTCAATATTTCTTATCTCTAAATATCAAAATAGGCCTGCAATATTGAATTCTCCAAAAAATGTTAATAGTACGAGCATATGAAACATTTTGCGTCCAAATGTATCAACAATTCGATAAGCTGTCTGATGAGATGAACCACTTTCCAACAAAATATCAATTTCAAAAATGCTTAAATAAAAATCTAAATGTACAGATAATTTAAAACTTTAAACACGTAATATGTTCGTAAAAGCTTCTTGTGAAAAATCTTTCATACCTTAATTTTCTTCCACCGGCGATCGAGCTGAGCTAATATTTGGATAATCTAGAAAGGAAAACGGAACAAACACCGGCCATCTATTTTCAGCACAGGAAGTGGAATTTCGCCTTGCTTCAAGTCGATTACCTATCGATTATATAAAAAGAGTGTTCCCATTCCATGGGAAGTTAACGTGAAATCCGATCCGATGTATACTTATAACAATGTTTGAAACTCATGTTTTCAAATATATTAATTGTTAGTAGTTTGTACGACTGTATTGTGTCATTTAAGACAATTTTATTGTTTCCACGAAACATATCTAAAAAAGCAAACATGGGGCAACACTTCTCTCTGAAACTTTGGGCTACTCCGAAATTACGCATGAATCAAGCCATCAAATTGTCGTTCCCCAGGAAATATTATTGACTTTTCGAACGTGCTCGTAATTTTGACGAGGCCCTCTAATAAGTTGCCCGTAACACTTAAATAGACTCCTACTCAGCAACGGGTGACATCATACGTAAAATCGAAAGTGGCGCTTTGTCTATTTTTGTAAGTATTGCAGAAACATATTCGCAACGACTCAACGTCTTGGGACAACGCAATTGATATGGCAAGTTGATATGAAATATTGCGAATATTCGTAGTACAATTTAAGTAGGCCTAAATGAAATGAATGTAAGAATAATAACCTATTTTATAGAGTAACTAATAGCCAACATTTATTGGCATAAAGATTATGTTTAATAATCTGAACAACAATCCAACGGGTGGCTTATCTACTAAAAAATTAAGCCATTAGATCTTACGTCAAATAGCATAAATCGCTAACAATCCGAAAGCCATAGCCCAAGAATTTAATGTCATCGATAGCACAAACACCTGTAACATTGGAACAACAGCGGGTGGCTAAAATCCGACAAAAGTACAAAACAAAAAAGGCGTTACGAATGTTACATCACAGTTTAATATAGATACAATCGAGAATTGGCTAACGATTGATTTTGCTGAAAAAGTGGAGCGGATCACGTTTCACAAGTGGGTTTGCATTGCCGTGTAAACTTGGTCATAGAATGGCCAATGAGCTGTGACGGCGATGAGATTGGCAGGAATCGAAATAATGTTCGAATTACAAAACTTCAAGTCCGAAAAAGGTTTTCGTTTACAGATAATAAAATTCCTATTTGGCTACAAAAGTTGTTACATCAAGAGATAAATTTGCTGTTGCCAAACCCACAAGTTAAATAAAATTATAACAAACTTTCTACTTATACAACCGTATTATTTAAGCGCGCTTAGCACCTAGAGCTTGTCTAGATCGTAATCAGTGTAAAAAAGATGTCCAGATGTGTCTAAAGACTACTATTGACCACTAGAAAATTGTATACGTTCCGTTTTCGAGAAGCATGACGAACGATAACATGATATACAACAAGTCAATCGTGCAAAACAAGCAGCGTTATTAGATCTCTTTCTGTGTACTAAAACTGTCAATTTCGGAGTAACTCTGGCTAAAAAATACTGGCTGCAGCACGAGTAATGTCCTCGCAGAAATATCAATAAGCCGATCGTTTATCTCAATGAAGTCTTAACTACAGAGCACGAGCATACAGCAATTAGTTTCGGCCAACGGTCCGCTGCGCCTCAGGGTATCTTCGCCCACGTGTCGGACCAACTATACCCTTTACTTGTTTGCGCAATGTGACGCCTATTGAATTAGGCACGTTTTTAATAATAACTCGACGTTTGAAATTAAAATATAGTGTAAAATTAATTTGATTTATAAATGGTAATAGGTGATAATAAGTTCTCTAATTATTTTCTAGCACGTGTGCTGTCTACGTTCACTGAGTGGTTTTGAACATGACTCATTTAATAAAATGATAAATATTTCAAAACAAATCAACATAAACACCTTAGAAAAAACATACTTACAATGGGAATGCTAAGTGTATACATAAGAAATACGTTTTCAAAAGGGAAAGTGGAAGTTTTAAGAGACACCGATTGTTTATACGTGAGTGACACTGATTGGTTTCTTTTGCGTTCCACAAACTACATATATATGCGGAGGCGTCATTATTCGCATTCGCGACATTTGAAATGTCATGTGGCCTCAATTTTGATATAGATCTATCGTTACATTACAACATTATTTGCATTTAATTTTATATAATTTATTTACACTGGTTAAGTCCTCGTCTCCAATATCGGACTACGTACGTGACTGGTACCCTGGATCGATGACACCATTCAGTACCACCATTATGTGTGTAATAAAATTGTTAGTGGATATTAAATTCTCAGTCATGTTCATAATCAAAGATAGAGTAAAACCTGACAAGATAATATATTCCCATAATTAAAAAATCCTTCGAATCGAACTATTGATTCTAGAGTCCAAAGCGTTGTGATATAACATGTGGTAAGAATAAGGATGTTGTCGAACTAAAGGATAAACTAAAGGCATCCATTATCATATCATTATGACAAACTTAGTATGAAGGCATTACAATTTTTGTGTTACCTGCGAACGGTTTTAAGTTACATAAAACCTTATTACTATACTTCTTTGCTGGATCAATCGGTTCATTTATAAGCCGGTCGTCGTCATAATGCACTTAGATAAGATCTTAAACCGCTAATAGTGCAAGTCGCTGCGTCCACAACTCTTATATCATGCATTTAGTCACGCTCGCTCTCGTCACCCGCCAATCCTACTTCATCGTTTTGTGTTCGACATTTCATTGTATGTATTGCATACTGAATTTATTTCGTCGCTACTTCCTCATGTGTACGTGGACAATTATTTTCAATCACAAAACATATGTAAGAATCATAATATACAATCACCATTGAACAATACAAAACATGTACTCCCAAAGTTTGTTACAAGGTTCTGAGGACTTTCACGAATAATCTTTAATCAGTATATTTCATTACGTAATTACAATATTAATCGTGCATGCCCGATTGCTAAGTAGATATACCCATATGATGTTAGATAGCAATCAGCAATCTCCAAACATCTCCAAAACCTTCGTAGATGAACATAAACGCATTGTAAATAAGATTAAACTTAAACACCTCTTCGACTCCCTTAGAACATAACGGCGAAGACACTTAGATCTTTCAATTATAAAGTAATTTGGGCTAAACTTCGCTAACAAGAAATACTAGTTTTGTTGTTAGCGAAACCAGTTGATGAACTCTTAACTTCCTGGCAGTTATAGTTACTCTCACAAGTATCAATAACGTTTCGACTAAGACTGGCCACGTTGCCCGCCGAGGGAATCCGCTCGATGACTCACGGACCAGTCGGGTCGGTTAACGTTCGAGCCTTGACGTAGTCGATTCGCTGTTTGCGATGTGGCTCGAGGCGCATACTACCCAAACTACACGTTTTGTACGATTTGTTGGTTGAAAGTTGTTGTTAGATTTTAAGCCGATGATAAGCTAGCTGCTATTAGTAAAAAAAATGTTAATACTGAATTATGCAGCACGTCAAAATGTCGCAAGAATTTGTGTGGCTCAATAACTATGCGTCCCGTGAGCATGGAAAGGCACAAATACATATGAAAAACATTTTGAGTTATTCCTTGGTGTTACAATTGAGGCCATCCTATCCTTGGAATGTATAGAAGTCATAATCCGTCATGATTCATTAACGTCAAGTGAACTGTATACAAAAAACACGTCGAATTGGCTATACCGGAATTAGATCAATATTCGGTCAATCATCTAAGAAAAACTGTAAATTAATGTTAGGACTTGTCAACAGATTTTCAAATTAGCATTAAACCTGAACTAGGTTTCATTTGGAAGCCTCCAGCTAATATTAGCAAAGAACCTTTCCGTATACGAACCTTATGTAAAAACAAGTTGGCCGTCTACACTTATTATGGATTTGCGACTTTGTAGGTTTACGAGTATGTTAATAGCAATTATTTTCTGATGTTAATTTGTTCTGTGTCAAGATGATTGAATTACTGTGTACATATGTGTGTGTGTTTATACATAGCTGCGACAATATTGTTGACTCGATTATTTCTCATTATTTATACCGAGCTAAACCAATAGAATTAATGTTTGCTGCCTTCTATTGGCAATTGTAACGAGAGCATTTATTGCTTACATATATATTTTATAAATTATTAGGATTAGAACTTTGGAAACTTCAATACTATAATGATCAAAAATGCGTAAAACAGTGATCTTTCGAGTGAGTCTAAGTTTCGGGTTTTATCGCTGGCTAGGCATACATGTAAATAATGAATGTAAAATTGTAAATTATTTTTGGGTTTAAATGTCCTTTAATGTGTCCTTAGCAACCTTAGATACGTACACCGCACATCTTAATGGGGCTACGTGTGTATTTTTTTCATAATATAGACGTATTACACAAGCATGCAATCCAACTGATGTTAAATGGTAACTGCCGTCCTTGGACATCTGTAATGAATCCCAGATAAGATTAGTTTCCTAAGGACATAAGGTCGGTCATGGATGTGTTTCTGAGGACTGAGTAGAAAAGCCTAGATTAAGTATAATCTCTTACCGCACCCTTTAAACCTACACTTTTGTAAAAATTAAAAACAATACACTAATGTTATTAGGCACAAGTAGGAGTCGCAGCGGTGCCTTCGAAGATTAACCAGAAAGTGTTCTACCACCTTCATATTGTGTATAAAAACGTTTTACGTTATTATGTGTCCATGAAAAATATACACGATAAATTAATGTGTTAGATATTGGGTATTTTGTGTTGGAGATTGTTATTACTAAAGAGTTGAACGTCAAACATTACTTGAAGTTAAAAATGAAAACTGAGTAATATTTTATTTAGTAAGTTAAGTTAATTTAAGATAACAACGTAAACCTCTTTAGTTGATCAGCAAGGTATTGGTGATCCAAGTGTTGGTCATGGTAATGAAACATTATTCTATATAGATGAAAACGCAATAATTGGTATTAATGACAAAATGCAGGACACGATGCCACGTGTTCAACGTAAAGTACACTTTAATCTGTCGTCGGGTGACTCGTTAAAGATTTTATCGATGAGACAACCTCCAGCCGTAACGGCATTGAGGCAGGTTCGTACCGAGGATACGGACGTAACATATACTCGTACCAAAAGGAACATACACGTAGGACTAAACCGCCACTATACTAAAGTATCAACGTTTATTAACTTGATACATACATACATACTACTATTATTAGGTGGAACAATAATAGAAAGTTATAACCAGAGTAGGGAGGGACGACCTATGGTATGACAGCTATGTCTTAAAAATGCAATAGTTGGCGAAGTGTAATTAATGGATCATCTGGACAGGATCAACGTATCTATGAAAAGCTAACCTAAAAGCTCAAACTGAAGAGAAACTTACACTTCACCCCTATTCAATGAGTTACATATATAACGGTTTCAGTAACAAACACAGCGAACATTGTGTATACTTAAATGTAAAATGAACGAAAAATATGCACATATTATTAATATACAACACTTAAAATAACCTCTCTCATTATGTGCGGAATGCCATTTAACTCGTATCATAGGTACGTAAGACCAACAAAATTATAATTAAAAAAAACCTGAAAGATAATTAAAGAGTAGAGAATAAAACTGCATTAAAACAAGACGATATCGTATTAAAACAAAAGCAATCAATCGTGGTACAGCTTCGAAACCTATAACCGGCAGCATCATCGAGGGCTAATCGATGACGCAACCTTGCAGTCGTAGGCGAGCGCGGCCCTGGCCGGTCCTCGTGTTTATGAGGAAATCGTCCACCAGATACCATCTCCGGACCGATCGTTAGCCAACAAAATAATGCTTCTTACGTAAATGTGCAACGCGTTTTTGTCAAAATATTGCGCGTGACCGACAATCGCTTATCGCAATTTTGCTGAAATTACAGTACATCTACAACAATTGCAGATTTTTAATTATGACACGACACGGATTGAAATAGAAATACAGAAATATTTCATATGCAATATAATAATTATGAACAAAATGGTAAAATAATAATGTACAAAAATGATAATAACACTGAAAATATGTTTGGATGTTTTAATTTAAAGTACAACAACCATTAATGATAATTATTACGATTTTTGTATACACGAAACATTCAAAATTGCCATTATAACGACGATTACTACAGATAAGTGATTAATCTAATGATCCTGAAACTCTTGGCAGAGTTACAATAATGTACAAATAGGGAATGCAATCGGAACCCTAGCCATTTTGCTGCCAAGAGAATTAAAGTTGAGTCATATGGGAGATAAGTAGTATGTTCAATAAGAAAGTTGAGCAGAAATGTTTTTCTTTCGTGGATGTTTTATTTTAGCAAATAATGTTTTTCATCGGTACATCCGATGGTTACTTGCTTAATAATCATAATAATTAGAGTAAAGAGAATGGTCTGGAAATAAGAGGTACGATTGGTCTATACGTCTATAGCGTGGATGTGGACAGATTTAAATAATCCCTAATAATTTTCACACCACACTATATTCTAAAAATTATCAGAAGAAAAATTTATGTAATTATTTCGAACACCCTTCATAATATATTTGTTTTTTTAGTTTGTAAGTATTTTAAAAAGTTTTTAGTATATATTTTAATTGTACAATGAGCTTTTATGTTACTATTTTAAATGATAAAATTTAGATTTTAACAGAGCGTATGCTACACATCTATAGAAATGAAAAAAATGGAAGTACGTTTGTAATATCAAAGTTACTGCTTTTTCCAAATGCATATGAAAATATTTACGATAATCATAACAAAATAACAACTATTAAGATTTATGTGTAATTTTGAGCAAATCACTGAAATGACTAAAACGATTTTTACGGGATTTTCACTGACAGATAGCTAAAGTTGTCAGGAGTAACTTAGGTTTTAATAAAATAATGAATACAAAATTATAAAAAAAAAACCATTAAAACTACCGCGCGCGTCCCATTTTGTTGACAGTTATATTTGTCTTTTTTGAACGCGGGTGAAATCGCGGGTGTCCAGTCAATTTATTATATTTTTTGCACACCTTAAAAATCATACAAACATTATAACATCGAAAGCTCAATGTTTTTCGTGTATTATTTTTATTTGCAATTACAACTTATCGAATAGATAACGTACATCAGACGCGACAAATGATTAGATTACTAAATTAATGCATATGTGATTATTGTATTATATTTTTGCAGATTCTCCCTGTATAATCTTTAATGTCTTGTATAGATAAAAACAGTAACAAGTATCAATAGTAGACATATCAAAGCACTATTTTATATTTCCTGGCTGGAAATCCAGGACCTCTCGCAGGGAACTTCAGCTTTATGATCACGGTGCAGTCCTGCAATGCCTGATATATATGACATAAAACATGTTCTATATATTCATATTTAAAGTGTCCATAAAACTAATCGCTACACCGTACGTCTATCCGCGCCATAACCTTGTCTGTTTATTCAATTTTACTGGCGGCAATGCGCACGCTCTGTATTGACAGCTTCCTGTGAGAACATAACATTTTATACCGTATATTGATTTACTTTGATATTGGCAATCTTTGATATTGGGATCTTATAACCGAATTATCAATAATCTTCTCTCTCATAATCATTATCTCTTTTTTATTTTAAAAAAATATTTGCCTGTCGCAACACGAAGTTTTCGTTTAGACTTAATTGTTACAGATTGTTAACGACAGCAATTTAATCTATTTAAACATTATTAAAGACTTATTTTATATTAGAAGAAGCTAGAGTCTTGTACTGCCAGTAGGATAGGCCTGAAATGTTCTCCATAGTAAGGATTAAGCCAACTAAGATAAAAAATGCGTGTTAACGTCAAACCAGGGACGACATTAATTACCTAATTGATACCTAGCAACCGACTAAATTGTCTCATCTATCGAAGTAGCGACCACGTTCGGTGTACGACCTGGAATATTGATTGGTGATACGCCGACGGGACGTGAGTACTTCAGCACTTGTATGTATTGTGTCGACTTCTTGGCGTATTTTGGCCATTAGCAGCCAACGTCAGCAGACTTGCCGGCGAGACTAGGTTTTTGCGCATGCAACACGCCATAGGCGCTCACATAATATGTTAGCTTCTAGTTCACTTTACAGTCTAAATTTAAAAGCAGCCCAGCAGCGATAGATTTTTTGTGTATAAAACTAAAGTCGGAAACAAGCGTACAGTACATCTAATAGGATAGCCCCAAATAGGATTGGAAACCTATTTGAAGACGCATTGTTACCTGCTGGAGTTAGTCCCACAGGCAGCTTCATGATTATTTTCTCCCTTACCTCATCCTTAAAACCAGAACACAACACATAACATCGATGCTATGAGCCACAAATTTTTGTAAGCGTAGTACCGCTGCTGTGCAACCACGAACGATCCTACCACCTTAAAATATTGTTTCGGCTAGTTCAATAAATCCTTAAAACAATATGTATTAATAACAAGTAGATATGTAATACAGCGGCCGGTGTATGCGGTGCCGGAGCCTCGCGCCGTATATGGCCGCACGGCGCAAGGCCGAGGCGCGTCCTCGCCGGCCGATTTAAACCGTATTCCACTGACCCACGCCCTACAACTTTCGCTACAATATTGCCTATTATACTGATCATTTTCATAGACGCTTTAATCTATCTGCTTTTGGTAGTTATTATTCAACTGATGTCAAAATAAAATGCTTTCGTAGATGCAATCTACGATTGATCTAATAAAATAGACAAGTGTAACAAAATCCATGTGCATTCAATTTAGGTATAGGTACTAGAATTTTATACATTTAGAGCCCACACTGGTATTTTCCACGTCATAAGTGAATTGGGCAACAATGCACAATAACAAGTAGGCAC
The DNA here is from genome assembly GCA_018250295.1 of Spathilepia clonius. Lineage (NCBI taxonomy): Eukaryota > Metazoa > Arthropoda > Insecta > Lepidoptera > Hesperiidae > Spathilepia > Spathilepia clonius. The sequence goes on along the minus strand of DWRA01000994.1, from coordinate 5,224 downwards.
AAGACAGGACCAAAAACATAAATATAAACGAATGAGTTAATAATTTTATAAAAGTCTGATTCTCTGAGAATCTAACACTGTCTCCTCCGCTTGGTAAACCATCATGGTTTTTTTATTTAATTTATGATGGAATAGCAAACGAGAATGCATGCCACCTGGTGGTATATAGCAACTGACGGCTATGGACATTTGTAATCCATCCAAAATAAGAATAGAATCGTACCTAAGGTTGAATACAGATGCCTTGCCACCCCTGAGGACTAATTTGGAATGTCTTAGATAAGTATGTCTCCCTTATCACACCCATCAAACCAGAAGACAACAACCCTTAAAACTGCTGTAATTGGGAAGGAATAGGCGTCGACAGTGGTGCCACCAGAGTAGAACGCCAAAGGATTCTATCACCAAAAATGTATATCATTACTATTATAAACTTTTGAGTGACGTTAATAAAAAGTTTTATTATAATTATTTCACACAAGTCTTGAGAACCTGAACTGACACCACACAGGAAATGACATTGCAAACAAAATAGTGTATCAAGTTACACTAACTACATTAGCAATAAATTAATTTGCCACTCAAAATCTATCTTATTATACACAGTAGAAATATGATCCATACAAATAAATAAAAATGAAGTGTCTGTTTTTAATGCGAAAATAACCGTTTTTTACAAATGCACATGAATTAATATACAGTACTTATAACAAAAACACAATTATTCTTGGCTGTTTGCTTGTTTTGGCTAATCTCCAAAATAGCTGGACCAATTTTGACAGAATCTTCAATAGCAGATAGCTAATGTTATAAGGCAATCCTTAGCACTAACGCCTTGTTACTAAGTTACTATTTAAGCTAGTTTTATTTTAGAAAATATATCAAGATTTTGCACACATCAAATTATAACCCATGAAAACAATCACATGCCACAGAATTTTAATGAAATTATTGAAAGTATAAAGTTGTTAAATTTATACCACGTCACATATTCTATATACAATGGTGACACCTCAGGGTGCAGTTAGCTATCTATATACACATACAGAAAGTGACTTGGAAGTGGTATATAATTTAATTTGCTTATTTTAATCCTGTATGATTGAAATTTATATCAATACTACCAGGTAACCGATGTAATCTGGGATCTTCCATAATGATAAGTGTTAAGTGTCAACGCACATTTGACCAGCTGATTGGACTATGGCCTATGCGGCCCAAACTCAGCTCATTCTAAGAGAAGACCAGATCCTAAGCAATATGGTAATGAGGAATTGATGATGATATGAGTATTATGTGAAACGAACAAAACTTATAGAGGTTCCATCGCACCACAAAATCCCATATTTGAAAGGTGATTAAAATCTTCAAAATTTTACTGTGGTAGCACCACTACCATACCTACTTCTGCTTTATGACAGGACTTTTAAGCACTGCTGAGCCACAAGTACAATTTGTTATTGTTAAGTCTATTATGTAGACACACCTAAAAATAACAAATTAATCCACATGGACAGCAGTAAATTTATGGCCGACCTTAAGTAAGATTACAATACTATTAGATGTTGATACATATATCCCTGGACAGATATGATCACTTACCGTCATATGCAATGGACTTTCATTTGTCATGATCATTTTTTTTAAATCTACTTAGGAGTAGCTGTATGGCACTAGCGATTTTTTACACATGTTCTTCTAGCACATACTTGCATACAACTAAATGTTTCAGCTTTTACCAAAATGCCAAAAAACTTAGAAAATACAGTTAAGCAGAAATTTCTTTACACTTAACAAATTATTTTAATTACCTTCATTTAAATAAAATAATTTGTTCACATGAGTTTATCCCTTGAATATAATGCAAAAATTTCACAAATAAATAGTGATTTTTATATGATTTTTTCTAATCTTAGTAAAAAATTGATAAGTTGATAACAGGTGAATTTCTCATATTAATATGATTGCTATCACGCAGAAATATAATTGGTATGTAAACACTGCATTTAAACTTAATAAAACTAGAAGTACCATATTAAGAAGAGAACGAGAGTAAACGCACAAACAGGCAGTAATTCAAAACAAAGTTACGTGTTAACATGCGGATGCTCTTTAAGCAATAACTTATTGGGTAAAAGTCAATCTGATTCATCAAAGTTGTCTTACGTGTGAATCATTAGAAAATGAAGAAAAATGTGACAACGTCTGCCGCACTTTGTGCATATCATATAGTGTAGAATATCATCCAAATTATTAAAGTTATAATACAAAAGGTTGAGCTCTCCAGCACGTTCCTACTCACCATCTGTTCTTTTTATATTGATGTTGATTCCCGACTGGATCCTCATCGCACCGTCATCCATTTTTGCACAGATTTATGCACCACATACACTAAAGAACATTATTTCGCAATGAATGATTGTTCAAAAATAGTCTAACACATTCGGAAATCACTCATAAGAACCGGTGAAAATAACAAATAAATTTCTACACTACACCCAGATTGACAGTTATATCGAGCTAGCTATAAACTTCAGACTGGAACGTTTCAAATTTGTTTCGCTACGAGAGTCAAATCAATCACTTTTAAAGAATTTGAAAAACAACGCATGTGATTTAAAATTTGCGAAATGAAATAGAGCTGTTCACCAAAAAATTACAATATTTTAAAATATTTCGGTTACAACACAAAATTCACAAAATTATTAGTATGAGGACCACAATGCATTGGAAATTTATCTGATGTTGCCATAGTTGCCATTTGCATGACATAATTGTTATACAAAATAAAGTAATAGTGACATATTTTGAAAAACCAATTTCTATGGATTATTTTTTAAATATTTAAATTTTGAAAAGTAGATATTATGATTATTTTCATTCAAATGTATTTTTTAAGTAATTAATATCAAAAAAATATATAAATAAAAGAGAACTCAAATTCACTTCACTATACTTTAGCCATAGACGACAGAATTCTGATACTTGTACTTCTTACTATAAGTTGATTTTCCTTACCAATATGAAAGAAGCAAAATTAAGCTTATTTTTATGCGTATGTTTATTATCACAAAATATACTTTATTTCTGTTTGTTATTATATACGATATTTAAGTTCGTAAATTCGCTTTAAGTTATTTACCATATAATTCAAATATTATCTAGTACAATTATTTCATCATCATAGCATCGTAGCTGTAGAACAGAGTGGGTAGGCGTTACGTCAGTTAGCCAATCAGTCAATCAATCAAATTATTTTAGGCTTAATAAATCCAGAATAGGAAATATTTTTAATACAAGACAAATAAATATCGATATGGATAGTGAATATAAATTATCGCACAAGGCAAAAAAACGTATCAAAGAAGTTAAGAGAAAGGCACGACCCGGTAAGAATATCACGAATAGGTTGTAAATGAGTTCATACATTAGGTTTAAAAAGTTTCTATGTATTTATAAACAAACATAATAACTCAAATGTTATTCTAAATTTAAAAGCTCCAAATTATTATTTTTACTTAGTATTAGAGATTGTTCGTATCGTGCAGTTCTAGAATGATCTGTAATGGCAGTCACGTATCCCAAATGCGACCTCGACTTTTTTACGGTTACTTATAGCTTTTATAGTCATGCACAGGCTGTAATTGCGAAATCAATAATTGGTAGAAAAAATCATTGCTTTATTTTAAGGATATTTCTTTGTGTAACCCTAAACAATTTCCATAACCTATTTTCCAAGACATTAGCTATAATTATCAGATACAAGTGATAAAGCTACTTATAAGTGTTTCTACAACAATAGTCATGTTGTGTGACATTGATACAACAAATGAATTGCATTGTCACGCTTAAACAATCATACCATTGTAAACATATTATCTTGTGTCCACAGAATTAGCCGATAAGCACCAATGGACAGCTTTAAAATATGCAGGAAATTTCGAAGAATTCCTCAAATGCAACGACAACGCTGACAGAATTGATGCAAATTTGGCATCTCCTGAAGAGTTCATAGAAAGATATGAAAAGATTTATAAACCTGTAGTAATAACAAATGTTCAAACAAACTGGCGTGCCAACCACAAGTGGACGCTGGACAGACTTGCCAAAAAGTACCGGAACCAAAAATTTAAGTGCGGGGAGGACAATGAGGGTTATAGTGTTAAGATGAAAATGAAATATTACATAGAGTACATGAGGACAACGACTGATGATAGTCCACTTTATATTTTTGATAGTAGTTTTGGAGAGCACTTGAGGAGGAAGAAGCTCCTTGAGGATTATGAAGTACCTAAATATTTTAGGGATGACCTGTTCAAGTACTGTGGGGAGGAGAGGAGACCTCCGTACCGTTGGTTTGTCATGGGACCACAGAGATCTGGCACTGGTATACACATAGATCCTCTGGGCACGAGTGCTTGGAATGCATTAGTGTTTGGTCATAAAAGATGGTGCTTATTCCCAACTCAGACTCCAAGAGAGCTAATCAAGGTGACCGGAGTCATGGGGGGAAAGCAAAGAGATGAAGCTATTACGTGGTTTAAACTTATTTATCCTAAAACTCAACTTGACACTTGGCCCAAGGAATATAAGCCTGTAAGTTGATATTGTAATGATAAACCCATCACAGTTCCATTGTTGGGAAAGGATATCCTTTCAATATGAGAATGGTGGATGCCTTAAGTTTAGTTTTAATTTATGAGTCTCATTTTTTTTTTATAAATCTAGAACATGATTGTTTTCAGGTCGAAATACTTCAGAAACCAGGTGAAACGGTATTTGTTCCAGGTGGTTGGTGGCATGTGGTTCTCAACCTAGATGACACAGTTGCAGTGACACAAAACTTTTGCAGTCGTACAAACTTTCCTGTTGTTTGGCACAAAACAGTAAGAGGACGGCCCAAACTGTCAAAGAAGTGGGTCAAAGTTCTAGAAAGCAAGGACTCTGAGTTATACAAGATTGCTAGCAGTATGGACTTGAGTCAAGGTACAGGGGTTGCATCAGACAGTTCCTCAAACAGCAGCTCATCTAGTAGTGACAGTGACAGCAGTTCATCTGACAGCTCCAGTGAAGATGACAGCGGTCAAGAGAGCATCACTGCACACAAGAAAAAGAGAAAACGAAAAGCATGAAATGACTCTGCCTTAACAAACTTAGCATTAATCACAAGCACCAACTTTCAAATGTATTCTAAACAGTTATTATATTTGTATGTAAGGAGCCC
>DWRA01000993.1:0-19457 GCA_018250295.1 Spathilepia clonius | reverse complement strand
AAGAAACCCATATATAACAATTTACATATATTCTGGGCCTTTTTCATGATCTTCCAGTAAATTCTCAAATAAACTAGTTACAGATTAAAATCACGAGTACTTAATTAAAAGAAAAATAAAGTTAATGAAACTTTAAAAATAGCTAAATCAGTTCATCTTATTAAAACGTCTCTCGAAAAAAAACAATTGCGTCATCAAAAGTTAACTGAATACGTTAACGAACAGTTTAATGTACATTTAAACCGCAACCTGGTCATTCGTTTTTCCACCCCATTGTACCCCTGTAAAGATTTTCACTGAGTAATCTCTTTTCACTATGTGGTTTTAGTTCACCGAGGGTTGCACTTTATATTTCGTACTAACTGTGAAAAGTAGTGTGGTTATTGTGGTCAATTTTGATCATTTACTAAAGTCATGGACAATACTAAAGGTATTTTATGGTTTTATCAACAGGTACATTGGTTTTCATTATATTGCTTGTTCATTTTTAACAAATTTTATTTCCTAAGTTAAACAATTTCATGATTTTGTTGAAGCTCAACTGAAATTGTTACCAATTCGCTAATTAATCAGAAAATCTGTCTGGAAAAAGTATTTATATATTAAAAAGAATAATATAAATAGAATCAGTTATCATCGAATTCTATTCGCAAATGAACATACATAGAGACATTATCTTATAATCTAATTTAGAATCATTTTTAATCATATTAAAATCAAAGGGAAAGGGAAGTGAGTATCATAAGTTTAAAAGTACGTAAAATTGTAATCATAATTTGGTGCGACATAGTATGCAAAGACCAGAGCCTCATTAGACCCATAATATATCAGGATAATGTAGATTGAACAGGTATTTTGGATGTAGAATATCAGTTGAGTAAACACAAGTGGTGCGGAAGACATAACGAGCGTCGGGCGAACAGAGATAAAAGGAACATTATTACACTCTACTTAATAATAAATAGGTATACATAATGTACACGAAATGCTGTAGATCGTAGCTCATCTACAAAGTTAAACAACGTTAAGCGGTCGGGAGTAGAATGGGTGACCACTATTATGGGATTCCGTGCTTTAAGGCATGATAAACCGTCGGTTGGATATTATCATTGCATTGCAGCCTTTAAACCTTATCTGAGGTCTTATGGGCAGTTTAAATCGGACGGGTTGACCATTAAAGCATACCTTCCACTAACCCTCATTGAAACACATTTATGGAATTTACTTCAAGCTTGTGGGGAAAAATCTGTGCTCGGCTACCGGACATAAAAAAAATTTGCAGCCATGGGTACATATCTATTCACTTTTTGCTCACCAAAGAACAATTTTTTTCAATGACAGGCAGAGTTTTAAAGAATATGCTGTCACTCCTGTAATGAAAGTCATTATAGAAGATAAACAATAACTATTTTCACCCGCACTTATCAATCATCTAGTTATTAAGATATTTAACGACCGGTTCTTTTATCTTGCACCGATAGTAATCGTCTGTAGAGCTTTCAATGGTCACTCCTTATCGACAATACGTATCAGTGCTTTCGCACCCATCCAATACATTTGATGGAATTGGTTCAGTGAGGCGAGGTCTCTTATGTATTTTATCTGTGTTTACGTGTTGTGTATCTTGATTCTAATATTGTGTAAACATAACTAAAAGGCGAGTAAATACTTATCAATATCAATCCATCACTGTTCAGACCATTTGGCGCAGGTTGGCTGTTAACTCCATTCCCAAACGAACTCTTTGTTCGTGATCAACTCATTGCTGTCCCTCTGGGCACGGGTTTCCTCTCAGAATGAAAAGGGTTAGGTCATAGTCCACTGCGCTGGTCGAATCTGGTCGTTTTTTCTTCAAAATACTCTCTGGTGTTCAAGTTTCTTCAAGTTGTTTTCTTTTAACATTATAACAAGTGATAGTTAATTTGTATTGCGCAAATAACTTCGAAAAGCCAGAGGTGATCTGGTGGCCACACCACCTACGGTTTAAACCTCGGTGTATGAACACTCATAGAAACATTGCCTTTCCTAAGGACAAAAAAAATGGTGCCCTCTTAAGCAAGCCAGCAATATTAAGTTTTATCACTATATCTATCATTTAATTTAAAAACACACCGGCAAAGTAAAATCAAAATATTTATATTTTATAGACTGCTTGACTCTTTTCGTCATCACTTCACCTATTATTAATTTTCACGAAAATTAACAATAACGAAACATACAGTTCCTACATTATTTTCCCTTTCATTAATAGATATTCTGTAATAAAAAGTAATCAATGATTGTTTTATGCTTTGGTTGTGTCTAAAACTCAAAAATCAAAAGGTCCAAGCCTCTACTATTCTTAACTATTTGCCACGATTGAAACGATTAAGGAATAAACTGAACTAAAACTACCTCAAGCCTGCCTCATTGATAGCATTACACAGTACATCAATTCTTCACTCATTCCAACTCAATTGATCCTCGGAGACCAATCTGTCTTGCTCCACGTCCGCTTTTGAGTTCAATAAAACTAAACAGCTATTTTATTGTTTTCTTTAGACTTATTTCAGCTATATATAAATAGTCATACAAATCATCAATCTTAACATTATCATATTAGTATGCCACAGCTGGGCACGGATCTACTCTCAAGATGAGAAGATTTTAGGTTTCAGCGCATCACACTGCCTGAATTCTAAATAAGTCACTGAGTACCTATTATAGTAATTAGGTCATTTTATGATACAAATATTTGATGTTAATACATTAAGTGAAACTAGGGAATAATTCTAAGTTCCTTCACCATTAGAAAGTTCAGTAAAATTTTATATAAATCAAATATTTTAATATGTATTACACAGACTACTCTTTTGCCAATCTAGATTCTATTTCTTTAACAAATTACTCAGTCTTCGAAGTAATTGGCATGTTTCCAAAGGCTAACGGAAACAACACATCAATTCCTGTAAATGTAAGGTCAGGGACTCTATTACCGTCTCTTTTGATTGTAAGTTGAAGGAATTCGCTTTTGTGCCTTCTACTGTGGAAGGTTCAGTAGATAATGCTTTTAGTAGCAGTTTTAATTAAGGGTATTTAATAAGATTAATCAAAAAGTTGTAGTGATAACTATTATGTAGTCTTGCCAATTTCCGATTTATGATTTTATGATGTACGTTTTACAAAAATAACAACTTGCTTTAACACGTTGTCATGAATCACTCTCTTCCTCTTAAATAAGGCTCCCTCAATGGAGTATACTTGAAATTGTTCTCGTTATGAAGGACATCAATGATTATCAGTGGAACAAAAGAATTAAGATGAGAATAAAAAAGTCAACAACAAGTGAACTATCAAGAATAATTAGTCTAGCAAAGTCTGCTTTTTCATAACTTTATTTTAATACAGTTCACGACAACGCAACTTGCAAGCAAAGTCGTAAGGACGCTCATTAGAGCGAGCACACTCGGTGCAATAAGTTTTGCATTTAGCGGCAAGCGCACGTGCCCATTCTGCGGCACAACTTGCTCCAGTTTCTTTCAGTACATAGGTGCGGTAATGACATTGTACGTATCTTTTGTAATCAAAAAAGCTGTACCCGTGTGTTTCATTCATAACATATAATTATGCTCACAGTGCTATGTTTATACTAGGTTTTGCAAACACTATTAAAAATCTACGTATTTTTAAATATTTTTTGGAACTTATTTTGCAGATTATTTATAACACGAGCTTTCATAAATGCCCCTTAACTTTGCGTGCAAATCTCATCAAAAACTGTTTTGATATCTTTATGACAATCCCGTGTGTTTACCCAAATACAGATTTAATTATAAGACCATATTTGGAGTTATAAAAAACACATATTGTAAAATTACAGACAGACTTAAATTTTACTTATCTATATACATAGATAGACCGATGGTGTATTATCTGTAGCTTGCTTTTCGCTTGTGCGATCTGCGGCGGCTATGAATAAATGTTTTTTATCTTTCTTTGGCTTCACTATTAATTCCACTAAAATTAAAATTCTTCGCCCAGTCCTCGCAACAATTCTGGCCTTAGCAGATAACGTTCTCTAGCTTTTTCTGGACCAATTCCAAGATGCGTCACAAATCGCAAGTCGCACTAAACCTATGGCAGTATATGCAGAAGATACGACGCGACAGAGCGCAATAAACCAACGAAATTCTTCCTTTAAATAAATGCTCTATGATTTGTGTGTCTAACTTTGCAAATTGTCGCCGTAATGTGCTTCAACGTTGACTCGCTTTTGTTGTTGCTTATTTCTTTCATTTGTTTTATATACCGCCCTTTTTCTTGTTTTTATGTTTTTCTTTTATGTTCGAAAACTTGTTCGCAATGTCCTGGTTGAGTAGTTAAAATTTTAGATACACTTTCTATTTATCTCATCGTGCTAAATATTTAATTTAGATTACAAATATAAAATAGCTTACTAATTCATTCTATAATCAATATTTTTCTAAAGTCAATATTGCTTACGCTAACATTACTCAACTTTACTCACTATAATGATATTCTACGAGAGGTGTTCATTTTCTCTTTTTTTTCGTTTCTCATAAAGATTACAATTGTTCTGATCATGTAGCAATACTAAAATCTGTCTTATGACAAAGAACTCTCCATTTTAGGCAATTCTTAAAAATGTGTTTCCTATTTTCTGACACAATTTTATTTAAACACAAAATAATTGCTTTATTTTTTTTTATTTTAATATATTGTCAGAATTGTTTTTTTCCTTCATGTCTTTTATCTGTAAGAATATTAAGTTAACACGGTAAGTTTCTTGCCTTTAGTCGCAAATAGCTTTGAGGCATGCTTCTGTTTCTGTGCCTCTGCTATTCCTTTTGTCAAAGTTCTGCTTCATTTACCTTTTGTTTTAGACAGTCTGAGCTTGTTATACTTCTCTGTAATAAATTGTGATTCATAGAATATGACTCGATAATCCGACGTGGGCGCTACGATTCTTCGTATGATTAATGTCCGATTTAAGCCATACAAATCACATACAAGTTGATAATACACAATTTTATGTGTATCCCTTTTATTGGCCTAACTTCTTATGAAATTGAGGTATAAGATTGTTGACTTTATTACCATAATGTGTTATATTCTTTTAAGTCAGTCGCCTTGATAAATATTTACGAAGATTTAACGGTTTTTACGTGATACTGTATTTAATATGGAAGTAAAAATTTAAACTTATTAAAATATTCTATATGCATATACTGAAATAATAAATAGAGTTTTTTTGTTAGATACAATGCAACCAATAAACCTGGAGTGATTTCCGGGTTAAAAAACAAATTTACCCAGGCTAAAAAACATTGAAATGCAAAAAGTAAAAAATGATTATATTTTTTATTTCTTTGCCTACTTGCAACTGTAATTAGTTTCTGTAGTTAGAAAAAATAAAGCCGCTTTTATTATATTCTCTTCTAGAATATCTCAGTTCAATCTCAAAGATAATTCTGTGAAGAGGTTGCCTTTTCCTCAACAAGAAACCGTCTCATATATAAACAAAGTCATCACCCAAACGAGCTGTTGCTTCTCCCGTATTACGATAACAGCGATAATATTTTTTTGTTATTATTCCGGCTTGCTGTTTCAACCGCTCCTAATACAAATTTATATAATTTTATTTCACGACGCCCTCCAAGACGCTTCAAGATCACACGCCCAAGTGCAATCTTAGTCGTAAAGATAAAAATAAACAAGTCGACGGTGGAATATTAAAAGCACTGTGTAAATATCGATCCATATAGCGTAACGCGGCACGTCCTGTAGGATATCGTCGCCTTGGTTAGTTCGCTTCCGCACCGCACAGAGCGCGTACGTCGCATTCCGTGTTCGAAATACGAAATAGCCCGCCCGGCGAACGAACTCGCGAGTCAAGGATTCCTGTTCACGATGTGAATACAGTTTATGAATGGAATTCTTCATTTGAAAGTATTCGGTGACGTTTTTGTGTGCACAGATAATGAATGAATGTTTTTTTTTGTGTCGTTTTTTACGTTTTTAGTGCCAGTGTAAATAAAAGTGATTAGGATTTAAGTGTTAAGTTTTGCATTGTCCCGGTGCAGATCTTACCGGCAAAATGGACGGTAACTATTGTTGTTTTAATAATGATTTTTATTAATTCATTTGTCATAATTATATTCATATGTGTCACTTGTTGATCTGGCACTATTTTATTTGTTTCATTCGATGACATTTACAACATTTGTGTGATTTATTTTGTATGTTTCATGGATTTAAAATCTCCACTTCCATAATAACGAATTATGCACGAGGCATGGAAGATTAATATTGAACTTGTTTTACAATAGCAAAATTAAAAATTTACAATGTAATCCAATATTTAAATAAAGTAAAACTGACTTCCTGTCGAAGGTTTTCATACAATATATAATTGTTAGCGTTCACAGAAGCGTGCTATGAAATATTTTTAAATTTTATAGGAAGTTATCACTTTTCATAAGAATAAAATGCAAGGCAAAATACATACATAGATTTATAATCGATATTAAGTATTTAAGTATTCACTGCATTTCATTATAGACTTAGTTTTTAAAAAAATAGACGCAAATTATATTATCGTGGATACTTTAAATCGACCGCAGATTCAATATCACACCCGAAAACGTCTATGTGCTTATGTTTTTTTTATATTAATCAAGACAACACACGCGCATATCGACCTAAGTTGTCATTACCGCCCATGGATATCTTGCCGTTAAAAGAAAGGACAAGATAGAGATAGCATAGATAGTAGAAAAAATAAATATTTCACCTGAGAACTAAGATCAAATGCCTCATAATATATTATATTTAGTACTAGCTTAATACCTCTGTTTCACCCGTTTTAAAAATATATATGACATATAAACAAACACAAATATAAACGAAATAAAATGTTTTCAATGGTTTTATCAAACGGGACGCGCGGGAATTTTATTTATTTGTATAGATTACAATCTCTGCCTTACCACACCCTCAAATCAGAACGCAGTCATGCCCAAAATCAAAATCAAAACCAAAATATTTTATTCAAAGTAGATCTACTATGTATATTACAGACACTATCAGTTTATTTCTCGTATTTTAGTTATGGTCAGTACTATTTTTATTAAACATATTAATTGCGATAAAACCCTTTGTAGTTAGAGTCCGGAGGCACCTCCGCCACACCTATTTCTGCCTAATAAAAGCCTAGTTTAAAAGGTGTGGTATAAAACATATTTATCCGAGGAATTCCAACTTAGTCCTTAGAGATAGCAGCGCATTTGTGATTGGCCTCAGGTGGGATTCTAGTCTTATCTGGGGTGGATTACAAATGTTCATAGGTGGCAGTGGTCTCCCTATCTTAAACCTAACTCTCCCGATTCTCCTAAAGCAATTGAGTAGAAAGCCAAATGAACTACATGAACCGTGAAAACAAAAACCGCACTTAAAAATTTACGGCCAATTTTCTAATGCGGGAACCTCATTCCGTAGCGGGTCTGCGAATTTATTATCAGTGGGAATAGAGCTCGGGTTACTTAGGCTAAGTTAATTAGAACTTGAGATAGCGGTTGTAGTGTACCTTGCATCTCACTGCAAGAGATAAGTATGAACGGGTACTCACGATACGATGTTTTGATTTCTTAATTGCCAATATTTCGACCCAGTTGCATGGATCGTGGTCACGGCGGAACCACGATCCATGCAACTGGGTCGAAATATTGGCAATTAAGAAATCAAAACATCGTATCGTGAGTACCCGTTATATAACAAAATGTATCAATTCCGCGATAATATAAGTCTAAAATCATAGATAAGTATGAAGTTTGTGTGGTTGTAAAGATTTTCTTTAGGTGTACGTGGAGCTTTTTGATGCAGCGGCTTCAGTACAAACATGCAGTTTTCTGGGTTTGATATCCAGCTTTACATTTCTGTATGAAGCATTTAGATTTATATTCTTGTTACACATGTGCAATGTACAAATAAAACTGTTTCTAAATGTGTAGTTGTCGTTTATTATGTTCTGGATATTATGGATATATTTTTTTTTACATTTTTGTTTCGGATCGCCTTCAACTTTTCTGCACTTCCTTAAGGTTGACCGGCAGAAAATGCTTTTTGACATTAAGTCCGCCCATTGTACCACAAATTATTTTTTTTAGCCAATAAAGAATAAACATGGATTGAAAAATATGGATGGGGATTATTTATGATTAAAAATTATAAAATTATTATAAGCCGTTGTTTTCTCTACATATCATGCCGGGACAGTGTTTTGTACTGAACACTATTACAGGGTCATATTAGGTAACGCCAAGACCCTTGAACACACAAGAATTTAGACAGGGCCCCATATCATAGAACTGTCCAATTTTAATATGGAATCATTTTAAAACTAATTATATTAGTTATTAACGCATTAAAAGACAATAACAAGCAAAATTGTGTAATATAAAATATGTCAATGCATTTAATGTTGGCCTTTCGAAGCCTCAATGTGACCGGAGGCTCTGAACATGGGTGCACTTATGGTAAAGACGGAACTGATTACTATTTATACAAAAAGTTTATTTAACAAAAAACTAAATTGCAAATAGGTACAAAGCGGACTAGCAAACTTTGTTGAGCTTTTTTTGTTGAAAATTCGTTGTCCAGTTTGTTATAAAAGTTTTGAGTGGAAGCCCCAGTTGGCGCCGATGGACGCTGGTTAGCTGAAACTTGTAACATATAGCTACATAGCTACAACGTTCAAGTTAAGTAAAGTAAAGACGCTTTTTATATACTGGAATAGCAAACAAACAGGCAGTCCACCTGATGTTAAGTGGCAACTGCCGCCCATGGACATTTGTAATCCGCCCCAGATAAGACTACAATCCTACCTAAGGTCGATCACAGATGCGTTGCTATCCTTGGGGACTAGGTAGGAGTGCCTTGGATAAGTATGTCTTACTTACCACAGCCTTCAAACCAGATGACGGCAACGCTCAACACTGCTGTAATTAGGCGGATTACGTCTGGCGGTGGTGCCGCTGGTGTCGAACGACAAAGGGTTCTACCACCTGCTTTCGACAGTCACAACCCCACACAGACAAAGACAAAGACGAACACACAAATACCTAGACCCACAAACAGAAATCTAAATTTATCATGTAAATGTCTGTGACAGGGAATCGAACCCGGAACCCACTTCATCAGACGGGTATAGTGACCGCTCCGCCACGCGGGTTGTCAAAGTTGTAGAACTACCTACAGTAGTTTTACCGTCGAAGTTTGCACTTCGCTTTCTGGTACCAAGTTAAAATAAGAGCTATGGGTGGAATAAGCAAATATACTCCTAATGCAAGTGGGACCTCTGTGCCGTGCAAGTTGCACTAACGTTGGCACTTTGCAGTTATCTTTACGGAGTCTAACTATTTAGTAACTTTACGGTAAGGAATGGTGCTTATTATGAAAAGATGTTGTTCTTTTTTATATGGAGTAGCAAGCCAGAGTACACAGATAAGACTAGAATCCTACCTGAAGTCGACCACAGATGCGTTGCTACCCCTGAGAACTAAATTGCATGCCTCGGTTAAGTATGTCTCCTCTACCACACCATTCAAACCAGAAGATACCAGCGTTTAAAGTATGTTTTTTTTTTATTTTTACGAATTGAATCACAAGTTTTTATTTTCATATTATATTCGAATCCAAGTACGGACGGTAATGTTATTTGAGCGTGTGTATGTTATGCATGTATGTGTGTAATATGTAAATTTGTGTTGTTCTTCTGCACGCCTTACAGCCCAACTTAATTACTTGTCAGGTGGACTGTAAGCTCGTTTGCTACTTTAACAATTAAAAAACATACAGAGTACTCGAAAAAGCTTAACAACCAATTTGATCGAGTAAATATTTACTCGACACATACGTTTTCCACTAACCCACTGTTTTGTTAAACGTCACGATGGTCGTACTCAGAAACAATCTTAGTAGGGTTGTTGTAGGGTCAATCTTAATACGGTGTGTATTTTCATGACACGGTTTTCATTTACGGTTTTATGAAATCACATTTTTTTTTTTATTATTTACAATAACATTATTTTACTATCATCTGATAAAGTTATAATTATTTCGTAGTAACATTAAAGGTTCGATCAACCGTGCAATATAAAAATATTAGCTTTTAAAAAATTGTGTGCTTATTAGTAGGTAAGAAAAAAATATTATCACTTAACGACGCATTAATGATGAATAAAAATATTGTGAGGAATCACTTGTAAATTTCTTGTCTGAAAGTTCAACGTAACATTCTCAAGAAGGTATAAAGTTTACCAAATTGAATTTTGCCCACTGTCAACGTCAACAATATGAGACAGTACCCAATGACGTTGGTAATTTAATTTTATATTTTCTCTCCCGTTTTTGCCAACCCTATGAGGACGTGACGTCAACATCGACCCCAAAAAAGCCATACGGCTCATCTCCGAGACACTTCCAATTGCGATTCGGAAGAAAACTTTGATCTATTTAAAGAGCCAAATGGTGCGTGTCGCTTGTAAACATTGAGATTGATTGCTCTGGACTACCGTAAGCTTAACAAATACTGGCCGGCGTAAAACGTTTTCTTATCTGTGGCTATAAAATTCAAGATTCCAGGTTTGAATATTGTTGTTCGAATTACCAAAAGTTTTATTAGGTTTATTTTAAAAAGTGCTGCGACAGTAAAATAATTGCTCTCTACGTTTTTATGGCAGCTTTCGCAATATTCAAAGAATACGTAACGCTACAATTCAGTTAAGGATTTAAAATAAAAACGACCATGAGAGAAAATATGGAATGCGGGATCTAATTTAGAATTTTTATTGCATTTTTAAGTACCTACAATGTGCCTTCCTAATTCATATGTTGAATAACTTTTTTTTATCTCTGTGCTATTCGTTTTCACGAATAAATTAACCGCATTTAGTTACCTAAGTCATAATAATTCCTTTCACACATACTGGACGCCATTTGACTTTTACAAGTTATATCTTTACACAGCATAATATTATTTTAGTTATGGGTACCTACTATTGACTTATGATGCAAATAAGACATTAATATTAAAAATTAGATTCGTTAATTCTATACAGAAAGAAATCTACTATGACTTCCGCTTCCCGGCGGTCGTACGGATGCGTTCAGACACGAGTTATTTTGAAGTTGTAAATGAATAAGTCATTTGATTTGATACTAGAATGTAAAGTTGGTGTCAGGTTAAAAAAATGAGATAAAATTAGAAATGTTAATTTTCTTTGAAAAATCAGTTCTACACATTTTTTTCTGATAACTGTTTTTGTAATTTTCACTTTTAGTTTTTATATTTCAATATTTGTATTAAATATATTTTAAAGGATAGGGGTCAGTATATTAAAGCAATTTTTACAATATCGTAGTCGTTTGCCGACTTTCTCTGTATAATTTTTATGACATTAATACTAACATGTGAAAACTACACATTTGGCATCACTGTTTAAACTGTGCTTGTAAATGAACTGTCTGCTTGAAGAAGATTTATAGCCGGTGCTTAAATTAATCAACTTGTCATACCTACTTACATATTTCCTTTGAACTAATGCCGGTACTTACAGAACAAATACGGAAGATTCTAACTGAACAATTCATAGCTGGCAACGGTTTAATTAGACAGTGGAGGATAATGAACGAAGTCGTGTGTTTGCTCCTACGCCCTATTTACACTTGACCGCAAACTGGATTGAATTACAAACAGATCATTTGCATCAAATTCATTTAAGAGTTCAGTTTTGAATTATTTTGATGAACATTATACATGTACCTGTTAGTATTTTATATGAGATAACTTAACTTTTTATTAATATTATTAACTAGGTGCTTAAATTAAGCCAGCCGATAATATTAATAATAATTAATTGCTTAGTTCGGTCACGACTCGTGGCTGACTCGAAATTCCTGCAGGAATTTTCTGATAATAAATAGTATACAAAAATACTCTGACATAGAATCGACTACCATTCAAGTTTTGCGGACAAAATATACGGAAACTGATTTTTATTTAAAAAATTATAGAAATCAACTCACTTACATTAAACAATCTTTGTAAGTAATCATTTTATTATTCGCAATATATCAACGTTTGTCGGCGTGTTTTCCCATGTTAGGCGTCTGGTTCCCGATTTAGAAACTTCTCGATATTTGTGGCGTCCCCTCGTGTCGTGAGTCAGGCAAATTACGGCGTTTGTGATTAATGTGCTCTATTCCTGGGTGTATTCTTTACTTGCCGCCTCACTTTTCTTTGTTCCCCTACCTTGTAACAATATTTTGCAAGTCTTCCCTGACATGACAGTATAAGACAACCTACTGATCTTCAAGATTTCACTTTTTAAATTCGACTTTACGTCGTACAAAAAAAAGGTTTGGTAAATTGAATGAAACGAGGCTACAAATCTCAAAAACCAAATGTAGCTTTATTACAAGTAGCATTCAACGTTTATAGACGATTAAATTGTCGATTTTTACTCAATTAGGTTAATGATCTTATTTTACTGGTCAATAAACATCGTCTTCGTGTCTATAAGTAGATAATGTAACCATGTACTGTACGTAGTAAGGATTATGGACTGTAAAGTGAAGTTGGGTCGATGATTCAGCGTCAAAACGGCTACGAGTAAGACGTGAAGCCATCAGAATGCTTTTTACAAAAACAGATACGAACAAAACCAAGTATCGGTACTGTTTACTTACGAATTATTGCTTTGAAAAACACTTTGATGATGAGATTTGAAGTTTATTGTAACGTGTATTTATTGACAGCCTTCAAAAATGAATGAGTATATACGTTTGCCGCGCATTATTATTTTTTCTAACAGATATTTAAAGGGTTACTTACTAGAAACTAATAACAGACAACGGTAACCCAATCCATAAAATAATATGCAAAGCCGTACAAAAACATAGCTCAATATGCTAGACCGGTGGCGTTACAAAAAGGGGACGACATTAATCCCATGGAAATGGAACTCCCGTTGTTTCAATTCGTCCGTCCATTCGATAATCCCCGAATGCCATAACGCGATTGGTCTAATCCTTCCATCGAAATTGCGATAGAGCGTGCTTTGAAGCTCATATAAGCCCATAGCCGATTAAAGCGATTGATAAATAAAGCTTCTGATTAATTGAAACGGATGTGTGGCCCGTGGAATTCCGAATCGTGTTTATTGAAGATGTTGGCACTGTTGGTGATTTGATATGAGCTTTACAATACATTCTATTACATGAGTGCTACTTAAATTATCTGTAGATTTATTTGTATGATTTATTTATAAAAAAAAACTGGAATTGTAATTGAAGTGAATAAATAAGAGAAATAATTAGACGGACTATTCTACAATAGGTACTTAAAACGAACCTTATTTCATCTTGACTACAACGTTTGTTATGTCCTCATGTCGGGAAGGGAACTCTCCCAACCATTGATGTATATCAGACCACTCTCCGCCAGGCATTTCAAATCAGATTGGTTCAGTAATTAAATATCCATAAATGTTCTCAGAATATTTTGGATTAGTATTTTGCGATACTTCATAGGAATATATTTGCTAAATGTAGAATAATTTTGGAAAATTTAAAACTTTATTTGCATGAACATTAGATACGGAATATGTTTGTAACTTCACCTACGTGAACAGTGTCGTAACATTATATTTCTATCTCGGAGGTATAAGCGGTTAGCCACATTCGTATATTTATAGTTATAATAGCTACTAACAGCCACGCAATTCCAACATGAGCCCACTGTAATATTATTCTTGAATTACTGCATGTCACAAGTGAATTGCAATTCGCGGTTTTATAAGACAAGTATAGTAGTATCATTCATGGCACGACTGAGGATTGAGGTATTGCGGCATTTAATATAATAACTTTTAACAACTGCATTGAATAACTTCAGTAAATCAGACCTAAAGAGTGTCGAAATCAGGATGTCAATAAGGAACTAAATGGTAAACGAACTAAAATGTTGTTTTCTAATTTCCAGGTCCGCGCCATGGAGCAGCGGCTGTGCGAGTGGCCGGCGGGCGCTGAGGGCGCGCCCAGAGCCATCACTCGACTAGAGGGCCAAATTGAAGAACAAGTATGTACCGATTTTCTTACCTTAAAATTCTACATTCGTTACTTCCTTCTTTTATTTCTTAATTTCCTTTTTTATTCTTTCTCAATTATACCCTGCCCAGTACAAGTTTAACAATTTAATACAGCATATTTTATTTATCGAATAATTAAAAACATCACCTATCAGTACCTTATTTTATTAGTTTTAACAGCAGCATAGCCAATTCAAATGGCATTCATGTAATACTTTTGAATTCCAACAAAATCACACTCTACGGTTGGAATGAAAGTATTTTGAATTTCTATTACCCTCGCCAGCAGTAACGGCTATTGAACCGATAAATTCACCTTTGTGAAATGAAGCTTCCCATTTTTCAGGATATTATTTTAAATTTCAGCTCGAACGTTGGATAGATTGAAGGTGTAACAAATGCCGTGCTATGAATAATAAACGATTCATGTGGGAATATCAAATAATATGAATTCTCTTATACTGAATTTATTTTATGAATGAACAAATGTATTTACGTTTAATTGTCTGCATATTGCATAACTAAGTATGTAGTTATCAACTTTGTGACTAGAAAGTTTTATAATTTCATACACAATTCATGACGTAGAATTGCATAATAGGAACGCGACTTAACCGTAACGTAATTTGTGTCGTCACAACCGGTTTAACGTCACATGGAATACTAATAACGTCACTCACTGTCATGATGACGTTTTTTTACGATAGAAAGTTTGTGTTAGTTTGGTTGGTTGTTTGTTGTGTATTGAAATCTATTTGAATTTGGACCTGGAACATGGTTTAAAAATGGAAATCCTGAATGAAAGTGTTCTTAAACTTGATGTTTCCAAAATGTTTGTGATACGTGTACGGTATAAATTATTCACAGTAGTGATTTCTGCGCGAATTTTCTAATACATTCCAAAGGCGTTGCTTGGTTTACGACGATGGCCCAAACAAATAATACACAGGTGGGTTCGAAACAAGTTAATGAACTTGGTCGTCGCCTTATTTTCAAAATTAGAATACCGACTTCGATCACATGAGATATTCTTTTTAAAAGTTCAAAATGAATTTAGTTTTTAATTAATATAAATCAAATATATAAAAGACATTAAAAATACAAATGTTTTGAAAAATTAAATTATGCTTAATAAAATCAATAATAGGGAAACGTATTTTGGAAAAAGTATTTTATTTGCTTATTACGAAATACTGAAATACTTGCTTAATTACACCTGTACAACAATCAATATTATTAATATACTGCAACACCACTACCATAGTTATTTCTGCTTCAAAGCAGTTGCCAGCTGCAGTATTCTACTTTAAAATGTGTGTTATGGCACAGGCACTAGTTGGAGGTGTCTTAACATCATTTTCAAGGTCTATTAAATGTGAATTCAGTTAGGATTTAAAAAAAAAAGATGTACAAAACGAGTATGAATTCCACCGAATATTAAGTGGCAACTGCTTCCCATGGACATCTGTAATAAACCAGATAACAATAAAATGCTACCTTAGGTCAGTCACAGTTTTACCACAATTAAAATCCGTTATGGATTGTCATAAGCAGCTTGTTGCAACATTAAATAAAAAAAAAAGCCTTTTATTTCTTGCGTAAATAATAATCTTTACATCACATAACACACACTATTCAATAAAATCATAATAATACAACATTAGGAAACATTTGGTTGCAACATAAGGAAAACTAGAATCATTTTTTACTTTTAGTATTACTGAGTATGAGTAGATTCTTAGAAAGAGAAGGCTTTGGGCCATGTGTATTATTACATTTTGCTGCTCTGCATAGCTAATATCATTAAGGAAATTTTCTTTATTCAATATGAGAATATTTGCTTCAATATGCTATCAGCATATATCAGCTTTCAATATGAGAATATTTGCTTGAGAAAGCATTGGTAAACTGTGATAATCTCTAAGCACAAAATCTCAAAATATCAGATTTGTATTTGAATCTCTAACCTCAACCTCTCTAAAGTCTCAGAGAAAGCCAACATTTATACCCCTAGGTTATCACTACTCGTACAACTATTATAAAAACCTCTTGTTTCTTTTATTCAGAAACAGCTGCGACTCCAAGACGCGAAGCAGGTGGAGGCGAAGGCGGCCCGGATCAAGGAGTGGGTGACCAACAAGCTAAGGGAGCTGGAACAGCAGAACCAGCTGCTCCGAGAACAGAACGACCGCTGCAACCAGCAGCTCGAGCTACTCCGGAACCACATAGCAGCACAGGGCAGTAGGAATTGTGCTGTAAGTTATCTCTATTTTATTTTATATAAACTGTCTTAGTCATACTGATATGTCTATTCTATACCTAAGAATCCTTGTCTGCATACTCATATGTCTCTTTGCCACAAAATATGGACTACTTGAGCACTACCAATCTTATCATAACTACCCATTTTTTCATGTAGTTAAAATTTGTTATCGAAAGTTTAAAACATCACGAAAAAAGTAGCCAGCAAATTTTATAAGAATTATCGCAGTTTAACTACTATGAATTTGCCGCTTTGTCAATTGGAAATTCTCGAATGTCTGTTGACAAAATTGAGCAAAACATTTGTAACCATTTTATAACATTTAAATTTAAATCGTTAGTCGTAGGCGCCATGTAGATCATTTCATTTAAATTGTTAAACTAACCATACCCTTCCCAGTTTCTACCGAGTCGTGGGAGTCTATCCCTTGAAGTGAGAAGCGACGACTCTGCTCGAGCCTCGTCCAGCCTCTTAGCCGCCAATAGACGACGTTCAGAGAGTCTAGAAGGGCCCCAGGTAGCCTAGATGTTGTCTAGGCACTGAATGTCTTGATGTTAGACAGGCTATGTTTATTTGCTAGCACATTTTGTATTATTTGTTGTACATTGTTTAAGGGTCATTATTCACTAGACCTGACAATGCCTGATAAATACTAACTTACTGTAACAATTTATATATAGATGTGGGCTATATATCATTAACAATATTTATTTTAATATACGTGCAAATATACAACCCACTTGTCTCAAATTTTATCTTAAACACAATATTTTTATGCCTTAAGATCAGCTATGGCTTTTTATTTCAGCATTTTCTGAAACACATATACACATGAATGGTCAACACGATGATATATCACTAAAGTTTGCCATAATCCAATTAAATCTCTAGAGAATGTAGATGAGATTCTCATGTGATAGATGAATGATGACCGTAAACAAATATTATATTGCTGGACACCAAATGTCTTGTAAATAAAAGCTACATTTATTTTGCCACCTGTTTTTTCTGCACATCTGTTAATTGTTTTAACTTATATTACAAATTTGTTACAAGTGAAGATTATACAACTCATCTTAAACCTGTTTAATTCATGATGTAATTTAATGAAATAAACATTCAGTTTATAAAATTTAAGCTTAAATATTATTTGAACTACATATATTGTCATTGTAAAATATATTACAATAAGTAATTTTGATAGTAAATAAATAAAATAAAATTAATGATAATTAAATATTAATGTTAATTAATTGAGATGCTAATATTGATTTTGTTTTTGGCCCGTTTACTAAGTTTATTCTATAAATTAAATCAAAGAGAGTGTAAGGGGCAAAAATCACACTTCAATTATATAATTTAGTCTGCCAGATTCGCACTCAGTAATGTTTGAAGAATAATTATGTAGTGGTATACAATATGTGTCTATTTTTATGTTCTCCAAAGCTTGATATGACAAGTTTCTCAAAGTTTATAGAAATGTGCATCCTTGTTCAACTTGCTGCTTATTGACTTCTCTGTGAATGTGATTTAGATATAGTTCTGTACAAAGTATTCATTTTATGTTACAACTTATTTATTATATTCGAAGAACTTACCCTTATAAAAAATATAATAAGATAAGAAACTTTTGTATAGAATACTGGGAACTTTAAGAGAGATCTTTGAAAGGTGTTTTTACAAAGCATTGTTCATCCAGTGTTCTTAATTTATAGAAACTATGTTAATACATACATACAGTATGACTTATGGTTATTCATACAGTATGATTTATCTTACATAACTGACTGCTTCTGTGTGACAGTACTGTGTGTGTGTAGGCGTCGAGGTGCTGCCTGCAGATAAACTACTGACAGTTCTAGTTTAACCTCTTAAATAGACCGTTTCATCTACCTGTGTATAACAGAACTCATGTAGAACCACTTAACATCATCATACCCAATGCCCACAGCTACCTAACTCATCAGAGCCCCACTACAGCACCCCAGTGCGACACAGGCGAAATCTATCCATTGGTACTACGAACTTGGTGCAAAGTAGTGGACCCAGCTTGAACACCATGAACAGGACAATGGATGAGAGGACCACAGCCAGTCTGCTGGCTGATGATCTAGCGGTAAGGAGTTCCGATGGCCAGATACTAACTTCGTTCACAATTGCGGAAGTTCCGCATATATTTAATCTGCATCCGCCAAAAGCAATGTTGCTGATGCGGATCTTAGCGGATCTTGTCATGTTGCCACAAGAAATCGTATATTTTCACTGGGAAGGCAAAAAGATTAATACGCCAAACGTCCTTTATGCCTTTCCAGTGACAAACATATATTTTGCGTAAGCTAATTCCTTGTTTGTGTCATTATTTTCGGTACTGTCGTTCTGTAGCCAATAAGATTGTAAACTTTGACCATACGCAAGTTAGAATGACTAATTACTTGGTTTTGTTTAACATTTTTTATATAATCTTTATATTAATGCGCGTCTGTATATGTCAAAAATTCTACATCCATGTCATTCCTGATAATATGCAAGAAATAAACCAAAATAAGAACGCTTTTGACCCACATGCGAGCATAGTCGCAATATCCCAATTCATTTAAATATGTCTAACCGGAAATCAAACCCCGACAACTAATGGAATATTGTTATTTAGAATGCCATAATATATTGCATATTGCATGTATGGGTTGTGGATATGTAGGTGGAATTAGATTTAGCCATTTGGCAAAATATTCTTAATGTATTTTTTATATACAAATATTAATGTTGTTTACAGGCCGCAGTAGAAAATCTAGTAGTGTTACCAACAACGCCAAATACGTCAACAGATGGAGACACAACCCACGATTACGCCGAAATCTACACTCCAAGTAGAGGTAAATAAAAAAAACAAGTGTAATTTACCACCAACAGTAAGCCTTTTTGACCCAGTTGGTCAATATTTGACCCAAGCAACTGGGTCGAAATATTGGCAATTAAGAAATCAAAACATCGTATCGTTAGTACCCGTTACATAACAAAATGTATCAATTCCGCGGTAATATAAGTCT
>DWRA01000992.1:0-19458 GCA_018250295.1 Spathilepia clonius | reverse complement strand
AATTCAGAATAGATTTAATTTTTTGTACCGTATACAAAAATATAGAACTAATATATAGAACTAAGTTGAACATTTTTATGCAATACATAATTTAAAGTTATTTACATTACTATACTTATATGTTTAGAGAAGAAATCATAGTTATTCATCACTTTGCTCCATTATTGTAATAACAAGTACAGTAAATTAATTATTAATTAACTAAATACTAATATCGATTATTTATTACGAACCAAACTCTTATAAGACTATACAAATATAATCCAATACAATACAGTTCAATGTAATTCTTAATTTATTACCAACAAATCCTATATGCATATTTAGTCTCGCGTGTCGCTTATCTAACAACATATGTTTATACCGGCATACAATGTAACATACTAACCCCGCACGGTGCACTACCCGGCGCAGACGGTGAGCCCGGTGCAGGAGGCGCCGCAGCAGCTGACGGTGCTGCCCGCGCCCAACAACGTGCGCAACGTTGTGCAGGTAACGAGACCTTGTTTTTTTTTGTTTTTAAACGCGGAGAAATCTCCAACGTACGCAGCGTTGTGCAGGTAACGTGCTATTTTGGTCTTTTGTTTGGTTTTTGTTTTTTTTTTTTAAATGCGGAGAAACCTCCAACGTACGAAGCGTTTTGTGGGTAAAATTCTCTTTTTTTGTTTTTCTTTTTTTAAGCGCGGAGCAACTCCAACGTACGCGGCGTTGTGTAGGTAACATGCTCTTTTTTGTTTTTCTTTTTTTTTTGAACGCGGAGGAACCTGCAACGTACGCACGTTGTGTCGGTAATGTGCTCTTTTTTATGTTTTTTTTAACGCGGGGATGTCTTCATGGGTTCCCTCTTGCCCGGGGGAACGGAAAGATTATGCCGGACTCTCATCGTATAAAACTGTGGCGTTCCTCTGGACGCTGGGTGATAGGTCACGAGAAGCGTGAGCATTACATTCGTGAAGGTATGGTCTAAGCTAACATGAGTAGACTACTAATGCTTTGCAGTTCGTACTAATATTGTAAACTAACAAACTTATAGACATCAATGACACTAAAGAAATTCTTCTTATTTTTAACTGACTTCCTTCTCCGAAGGAAGAGGTTATGACACTCTTATTTCCATATGTACCAGTCAGATTTTTATGAATACTTTTGAATTCTTCCTATTTGTAGGACTATGTAACACTATGATATGAGATATTTTTTATAATTTTGGGTGAAATTGATACTGGTACTGGAACTGTCAAGTAGTAGATAATAAAACACGACTACCAGTTTCACCATTATTTATTTACTTACCTCGCTAATAATTATAATGGACATGCATGTCTACGTACTTTAAATGACTATTATAAGTATATAATATGTTACGTATATCTATGTACATTTATTTATATTTTATTGATTATCTACAACAACAAATTTCAGATCAACATCCTCATCTGAGTGTATGTTTTATAAAGTTTATTTTTTGGTCAGGTTCCAACGTTGGGCGTCAGTGGGCTAGGCGGCGCGGTGCAGTTGGTCCCAGCGGTCGGGTTACCCGGAGTCCAGATAGCCCAGCTGCCACAAGCACAACCTCAGCAGCAACCCCAACCTGTGATAGGTGAGTTAATTATACATAGTGATCTTTTCTTTGCACAGTAGTCAAAAGTCAAAGTGCGTTCTTTGATACATCAGACTAATTTGTTTATTGCAGATTTCGTTTATTTATTCTGTTTCGGGATATTTGTGTTTATTGAGTCCATAGTAATGCAAAAATAATATGTCTAAAGATGTGTGTATGAGTGTGGAACAATTTGCTGTTGTTCAGATCGTCATGCAGACGAAAATATAAAAGATATTCCATTCAATTTTTGCTTGCATTTAGGGTTCTTATACGGAATACTACAAGAATATATTGTTTTAAGTTTATAGATTACGATTAGAGAAAAAAGTGTGTCATAGGCAATATAAAACAAAATAAATATTAATTGGCTGTACGATCATATAAAACTTTTGCCTATTTATGGCAACTATACGTCAAAGAAACTAAACGTCATTTGTTATCCCTGACATGTGACGTTAAGTCAGACTAAGTTTTCCAACTTGAAAACAAACTTGTGAAAAGTTATGTTTAGTTTTAAAGTCATTATTTGACTTCGTCTAGTTATTTTTATTCAGAGAATGAGTGGCAATAATAAAGATAAAAACCCTTGGAAAGTAAAGTTGAAAGTTAAAAGTTCACGGTGTAAAGGGGCAGGTATAATTACTTTAATAATTTAGGTTGATTACAATATGTTTAAAGCGATGTGGCGTACAAATTTTAAATGACACGTTGTGTTACGCAACACTGAACGTGGTCAGTCTTTGAATGGCTGACCGGCAGTCATATTTTTTGGCGCTCATAAATTCAAACTTGGAACTTGTTTTGTATTATATGGTACTTTCAAACAGTACTCCAGTAGGAAGCAGGAGTACTTAGTGACTTCTCAGTGGGCATGAAGACACTTATTTTGGAGAAAGTCTTATCAGTAATACATTAACAAATTTAAATTAAATGTTTTACAAGCAGTGACAGTATCTCCTCATCTCGATTGGAGGTAGATGAACAGTAACAGTCCGAGTGTTAAAACTCTGCCTCTCGATCACTCCGAGGTTAGAATCCGAGGCCAACCTCTAATTTTCCTAAGTTATGTATGTTTAAGAAATTAAATATCGCTTGTTTAATTGTGAAGGAAAACATGACGAGGATACCTACATGCCTGATAGTACTTATTTTAAATTCTCAAAGGATTTCTTTAGAGAGGAGACCCTTGCGCAGCGGTAGTACGAAAATGGGTCAACCAGAATGTATTTCTTACTTTCGTACATTCTTTTATACAATTGTAAAGTTACGTAAAGTTATTGTAAAAAATATAATTAATACAATCCATTTTGTGTTGGAGGATAAGATATTAGAATGTCTGCAATGTGTCCATTGTCCCGCATAAATGTATTGATTTGACAATACATTTATGCTATTTATGCAAACAGGAACCAATACACACATGCCAAAATCATTTAAAATGTTGATTATTTTCAACAATATTATATTTGTATACATAAAACAGATTATTTTGTGCTATATTGTAAATAGATTTTATTAAAAATAACCTAAAATTTTACAGAATACAAAATTTTGACAAAAAAAGGGCTTTTTCACAAAACTGTGATTGTGTGGGTTGATTCTGTTTTGCATAAGTAGGTCCAATTATTAAACACACCTTTTATAAATTTCAATGTATTCATTGTTATCATCTCTTCTCATGCATATGCAATATTTTTATCCAGCGTAACATGTGTCTAACCACATATTTCACGTTTATGCAATGACAAAAACATAATGTGACTTTAAGGTTTTTGGGGCATTACTACATTAGGGTTTTAAATATTATTGTCATATGTTGTTGAAGTGTGAAAAAAATGAATCTATACAATAAAATAAATTAATAATTTAAGTGTCTGTCTATGATATCAAAATAACTGCTTTTAATTAATACATTTGGAAGTATATACAATACTTACAACACAAATAAATATCAATTTTTTTTTCTGTCAGGGTGTCTGTTCGAGCTAATCTCCGAAATGTCAACAGATTTTCATATGATATTTTACTAGCAGATAGTTGATGTCATAAAGGGTAACATAGGGTTTAGGTTAAAAAAATTGAAACCCACTAAATCTACCATGCACTCTCCATTTTGTTAGACTTTTGAATGTATAAAATGTTGGTTCTATTCATGTTTCTTAAATTATTTAATGAGGACAAAACCGCAGGGCTGGGCAAGTACACAATGAATATGATAAATAGGTTTTTGTGAATGAGAATAAAATTAAATTTTAATTTCCTATTATATTTCAGAAACGACACAATTTCAACCCGGGCAGCAGATTCAACAGGATCCCAATGAGCCGGGCAAGTGGCAGGTGGTGACTGTGAGCACGGGTGGTGGCAATGGGAACAGCACACCAACCACTGAGTGTGAGGCGAGCAAAGCAAGGCCGACCAGCCCCGGTGTGAAGAGATTGATGAAGCGAGTTGCTTGCACATGCCCTAATTGTGACCAGGGTGAAAAGTAAGCAGATTTCATTTCATAGTAACGTAATGGATTTAGGATTGTAGTGTGAAGCTTAGTAAACAAATTTTTATAAATAAATAAGATTGATGTGTCTGTTTGGTAATGTCAAAATAATAAGTTTTTGCTGAATGTGTATGAAAGTATAGACGGCATTTTTAACAAAACTCTGTTTGTTACATTTTTGTCTGTTTGTCTGGCTGTCATTTTGTTTGACATTGTCACCGAATTGGCTGACCGATTTTCAAGAGACTCACTGGCAATAGCTAATGTTATAAGGAGTAACTTCTTAGGCTACTAATGCATTAGAAAATGTATTAATGTTTTGTGCAAAAGAATTTGAATCGAAGATATCACGTATGAGCATCACATTTATTAAAAAAAAAAACTTCAAAGTTGTTTAAGGTATAAAATAACCTTCTAGCCTCTGATAAAATCTGCCTGTCCACCAAAAAGGCTGATGGTGTAAACGAAATAAAACTTTTGCGTTGTACGTACAAATACCTTTAACCTACACGAGTATTACAAAACTTATAGCGAGTGAACTAAAAATAAGGCAAAACACATCAGCATTAGTTTATTACCATTCTAAGTTGTCCGTCTGTTGGCAGCCGGTTAGTGGATCGCAAGAAACAGCATGTGTGCCACATAGCGGGCTGTAACAAGGTTTACGGGAAGACGTCTCACCTGCGCGCGCATTTACGGTGGCACTCCGGCGAACGACCGTTCCTTTGCAACTGGCTCTTTTGTGGGAAGAGGTTAGTCTTTGTGTGCTGGATACGTCTCTGGATGGATTAATTTTTAAGTAGTGATCTATATGAATAAATGAAATTTAAGTGCCTGTTTGTAGTGTTAAAATAATAGCTTTTTATTGAATGCGTATGAAAGCATAGTACTTGTGACAGAAACACTATTAAAATTTTTGTTTTAGTAATGTTTTTGTGTGTTTGTTTGTTCATTCTGGCTAATCTCTGAAATGACTGGATCGATTTGGACCAGATTTTCACTGGTAATTTTAGCTGGCATATCTCATGTAAATTGTGTCTTTTAAGTCAATACCTTTGTATATAATATCCTAAAATGTTGTTTTAGCCGTTTTGCAGGTTATCTGAATGAACAGAATACACTTAATTGATAATTTACCAACAATTTCATAGATTTTGGTCTTTATTCACAGATTCACGCGATCCGATGAACTACAACGGCATAGGCGGACGCATACGGGCGAGAAGCGATTTGAATGTCCCGAATGCAGTAAACGTTTTATGCGCTCCGACCACCTTGCCAAGCATGTTCGGATACATACAAAAAATAGGATTACGGTGAGTACTATGTTATAATAGGTTTAATAAGGAGATGCAATTGTAAAAGGCTATGTTCCAGTTTGCAAGGGGTGATAAGGGTGACATTATCTGAGGCATTCCTACTTAGTCCTTAGGGGTGGCAACACATCTGTGGTCAACTTTAAATCTTAAGACTTCAGTCATATTTAAAGTTGATTTATAGATGTGTATGGGCGAAAATGATCTTTGGTACTTTTATATAATAAAAAAATGCATATAGCTTGGTAAAGGGAGATTCCATGCCAGGTTAGGTGATCATATCTGCTCCACCAGTTTCAGTTCAGAGCCTAGTATATTGAAGATATTGAGAAAATTTTGATAGCATAATTCAGAATTCAGTAGCGGCATGTCTTGATGTGGTTAGAATTGTTGTCATAAAAGTATCTCTATAACAAATAATTAATAATTTCAGGAGGTAGCAACATCCACCCAGTCAATGTATTCGGACTCCGGTGATGACAGCTGTGATGAAAAAATGATGTTGACCATTGAGACTATACACACTTCAGCGGACAGTGATGAGAAGCAGCTCGTGATGATACGGCCTGGGGCCAAGCTGGAGCCCGACCACATAGACAGCTAGGACGAGGATAGCGACAGCTAGTCGCTTTAACACTGAGAATAAGGTTCAAATTAATGCTACGAAAGACTTCAATTACCCAGATACAATACATATGTATATTAATTAAACTTTATCGTATTTACAGTGAAGTAAAATAATGATAGTTTTAATGTCTAGGCCGGGACTTGCTATTTGCTAAGGAATCGAAATTGTCACATCTTCAAGAGACTGGATAACGCTGGGAAATGTTGATAAGTGAATTAAGAGTAGCATTTTGTACTAGAGTATTTTTAATAGGTGATAACGCCTAAGTCTAGAAGATGCTAGAAATAAAGCTAGCTGTTTCAATTTAAGCTTAATGTATATATAAATTGTGAAAGCAGTTATATGTAGTGTCAAAGAAGTTAGTTGCTATTGCAAAAAACCAGTGAAATTCAGCTAAGTGTACGTTGAAATACATATTGTTGATTACATTTATATTTTTCATGTTCAACAGTTTCATGATTATTCACTATTATCATACTAAAGACTTGAGAAACATTCGAAACATTTAAAAGGATCACAGTTATACAATTAAACATTCACTGCCACAATGTTAAGATGAACGATTTATGTGAAATTGGTGCAATTGGGGTGTTTTCAAATTAGCGGCTATGTCGCGCGGTATCACGTGAGTCGAGAATAGTAGTGTGATCTACTCAGTTTTATGATAGACCACACTGCTGTTGGTCGCAATGTGGTTGCAGCTCGCGTATTTTATTTATATACATACATTTACAAAGCAACGCTGCCTTGCGTCGCGCATCGGTTAATTTGAACGCGCCCTTAATATACTTAGTCTTATCATGGTGTTTTAAGTACATTTTAGTAGAATAATGATAATTATTATACACTGTAAATAGTGCAATTGGCTTGTATATTATATAATTATACGAATAGGTGTATGTTTCGATACCGCCTTTATAATAGGTTGTTAGATATAATTATGTATAAAAGGAGTAAGAAATAACGTGTAATGATTTTAAGTTTATTGTAAAGTATAAAGATAAACTTGCATAAGGTATTCATGGATTCAAAGCATTTTGAATTTTTATTCTATTTTCAATTAGAATATTAAATTAACTTTGTTTTGAATAGTGTTAAAAATGTAAATTCTATGTAAATATTAATTAAAATCACTCGTTTTTTTTTTTTCAACTATCATTATGAATGGAGTTTTAAAATTGACAGAATTGAAACGTAATGGAATTATAAAATCAGCCTTAATTGGGAAATTGTGTTGTGGATATTAAAATTATTTGGTTAGGGCGGATATGCAATGCAACGTTTTATGCAACAATTATGTTTTATAGTAATGTGTAATTAATATATGATACTACTATGTTTGTGAATTAATTTGATCTGTGATCAAAATTTGTTTAGTATTTTTGTAGAAATTTTGTTGAATTTTGAATAGCTGTGTTGTGGTAGTAATTGTGTAATAATTTGATTATTATATTTAATATTGTATATATTGCGTATGAATATAATATTGATTTAATTTTAATATTTCACCTGGAAACAAAAACCAAATTCAACGTATTTTGAGAAAGGTGCTTATTTTTTATTAATTGGGCCTAATAGTATGCTTTTTAAAAGATTGTAAATAAAAATGACGATGATAATATTGTATAGTTTCTTGAGAAGTGTTTGTGAAACTTGTACATTTATACTACACATTTATAAAGCAAAATAATGAGTTAATTATGGTTGTCTTTGATATACAGTATTGTTAATATTATCAATAAAAATAAAGATGAGTGCAGGGTTCAATAGTGGACTGTCACCGCCGACACATTGTTTTTAAGCATGTCTTATAGCAACAATGTTTATAGTACACTGTCTTATAGCGGTTGTGCTTACAGCACGTGCCTTATAGCACCAGTACTTATAACCAAATGCCTTATACTGCTGTGTCCTGTCTAGGAACTTATCACTTAAGTCAGGATTCCTCCATTTGAGCATATTCAGGGCTGATTATAATAGAAGTCAATGTTTGATACATCTATAAAATATGGTTAAATGTATGAAAATTAAATTAATGCTATCATTATGAAATACGTACAAACCGAATTTTAACTTCATCGCAGCACCTGTGGGTCCAAAACAGGCTCGCTTGAGATTGTAGTGTGTATTATAAACTCCCGTAATTTGTATTGTACAGAATATGTAAATAATTTTATTGTTGAAACAGTTGAATAAAATATTTTAATAGTAAAATTGTCTTTTGAATTGCCATTTTTGTTGATGTTTAGTGGGAGTACGCATCCTATTCTTTTTTCTTTTGTTGTGTTTTCTTTTCTTTATCTTATTCGATTGAAGTTTGGTATGGTAAGGAATATAAGCTTAACAAGGCATTCCAACTTAGTCCTCAGGGGTAGCAACGCGTCTGTGGTCGACTTCAGTTGGGACTTTGGTCTTATCTTGGGTGGATCACAAGTGTCCATAGGCGGCAGTTGCCACTTACCATAAAGTGGACTGCATGCTCGTCTGCTACTCCATCATATAAAAAAAAGAGCGTGAAGTCGGTCACAGTAATGTTGCTACTAAGTGACTGAACTGGTTGCTTAACCTTTCAAAAGTTTACTGTTAAAGAGATAGCGCGTCGCGTTTTTTCTCTCTACAAGGAATTTTTAAGGGGTTTACTGCCCCGATTGTTGTTCCGCTGTTATAGGAAACGAATTCTTAAAAAATAGAACTAGTGAATCTCGCGAATTATAACTACTTTCCAAATAAATTATTCGCTGTTTTTTTCATCCGGTGTAACAAAGACGGACATTGTATTATGGTTTATGATTCGAAAGCATAGTTCCTTAGTTTTAAAGCAGTCTTGAAGGAATATTCAACAAACGATATAATTATTCACCGTAATCATTCTATAGACTATTTTTTAACATAATAACATAATATTAAATACGTACTTGTATAATTGATGTTCTAAAACGCCAAATTTAAAACTAGATAGTTTACTTTTTATTTTGTAACACTTATTAGATACTTTAACTTGCTCTAGAAAAATATGAAACGCGATCGTGTTAGATAGCTCAGAAATTACCTTGCAAGTAATTAAGTTATCCGTAACGTCAATTATATTCAAAGTTAACTATCAACTGTGTTGTATGGTCGGTGCTCGCTTTATCGCGATGGCAACCGCTCGTATCGTTGCTATACCGTTGGCGGAACAAAGCTTTATTAAATGAGCATTATAAATGGCGGTGCGCGCGTTCTTCTCTGAAGCATAAACCTTGTGATGGGTTAATGGGAAATTAATTACTTTACAGTAAAAATTTAAGTTAGCGAACGGTAAATTGGAGCAGAATTTCTGCTCTTGTTTTACCTGGTTCTCGGTAATCTCTGGGTTCTCGATGACATATAATAAGCTCTGTTCTGAGGCATCACCGATGAGCTACGGAATCATTTGCCTAGAACTTGCTTGTACTTACAGCGGTTTCAACGTTGTAGATAATTCTGAACGTTGTCACTTCTTGCAGTCGTGGAAATTGTTAAAATTTCTTTTTTTGCAATGCCTTCATTGGAATTTGTATTTTTTCTGAATTTTCCATAAATATTGCAACATATTGTCAAAATATTTATATTTTCATATGGTTTACCTTATCTAAGCGACGCCTTATTGGCCCACTAAGTAAAGGAGATATTTTTTATTTATATAATTATTTATTTAATTTGAGATAATACTCTAGGTACATACCTATATAATCTATGTGAAAAATTACGCAATTCTGCACGAATAGAAAAAGATATTACCTACTTCGTTTACAAGTACGAGAACCAAACGGTTCTAACTTTGCGGTTTAAACATTATGTTTTGGAACTGAATTCAAATCAAACTGAATCTGGAATAGCGTGAGGGTCGACGGCCGTCATTTTCCGTGTCGCTACGCGTCTAATAGCGCCATTACCACGTCCGTGAAATCGTGATGCCGACCGCTGCCCACAAAACGTAATGCTCCATTTTTCTATTTTCCTCGACGCCTCGCTCGGTGATTCTCAAGCTCATCGATTCAGAAAGGCATCATTCATGGCACAAAACACCGCAATAGACTGATGCATTGTTGTTATCGTATCATCTACTTCCTACTTCGCTTTTTACGCTTCGACGTGAAATGCTGTATTCACATACCTACAAATTAAAAAAATCGTTCAATTTTCACCTAGTTAACTATAAACATATTTTGTACACTTAATAGTTCGTTTTGTGTACTTAAGTTAATTAACTGTACAATAACCACGACATGTGGTTATTAAATTGCAAACTAAGATCTTAGTACAAACACATCCATACACGGGAACGTATCGTTAGCATTTAGATAAGTTTATAAACGAGTAAATACTAGCTGAGCCTGCAAAATTTATTTAACCAATAAATTAAACAGTATGGTGCCAAGATTTAGCTGAGATAGTGAGTAAAAGCTACAAAACAAGAAAGCAAGACAAAGCTACGCGGTTCGCTGGCTCGCTACGGCGCATAGCCAGGCTTCTAATGAAAGATTGACGATAAATTCTAATTACACCTAACTTGCTGACTAATTACTAGACGGCAACATCGTTATATACTGTAAAATATGATTATGCACGTTCGTTTGTCGTAAGTCATTGACTGGTTATGCACAATTTCATCTAGTATTTACGAGTACGTACATCGACGGGTGGAATGTTAGAGTTAGCGCAGTGCACACACTAAACGAACTCGTGGTGGTCTAATTGTATTAAGCTTCATTACTCCCTTTATGTTGTATAGTTGCTAAAGACAATTTTATTAAGCATGATAGGATAAGACAGAAAAATATACCTAATTTACTGTGCTTTTCTGTGGCATAATTAGGTACACTGTATAAGAATTTTACGTATGCACGTAAGCATGTACTTGTAAGTGTATATGAAATACGTAGGTACTGTTTTAATGTAAAAATGGAAAAAAATAAAGGAAAAATATACCTAGTATTTTTTAATTCAATAGCTCATCTATATATCTAATAAAGTTAGGAAAAACTATTTTTATTTTAGTCTCTATAGTAGGTAATTACGGTTAATTGTAGCAAAAATAAAGCTATAAGTTACTTATAAGTATATACTACTTACAGCAAATTAATGCCAAAAATATAAAAACATTTCGTTTCAATTGCCACGATTTAATCCAAAGTGATATCTAGTTGTTGAAAACGGTGATTTACTAAGCTTTGACGCGGTCGTCAGTTCATCCAACCTATTCACTGGTCATATTATTATAGAATTACCTCCCATAGAGGCGCATCTTCTTATTTAGTAAGGAGCATTCAACTTGGTAATTTTATTATGATGTCATTGGCGGTCTCTTGGCGGTTACTCGCGTAATAACTTATGCATGAGTACTGTACTTCATAAACTATAGCCGCAAGACACGACACACTAAAATTGAACATTTTTATGATAACATGTCACTGTCTACAAATAATTATTAATATATATTTCTGCCTAACTGCAGCAGTGTTAAGCGTTGTTGTGTTTCGGTTTGAAGGATCTAATAAGGAAGGCATATTTATCCGAGGCTTTCCAACTTAGTCCTCATGAGTAGCAACGCATGTTTGACCGACGTCCGGTAAGACTATAGTCTTATCTGAGGTTAATTACAGATGTCCATATGCTACACTAGCTGCCTACTATCAGGTGGATTGTATTTTTGATTTACATCTTTATTATTAAAAGTATATATATATTGATGTACGTTATGTACAAGTATTTTAAAGTTAATACAACTTATTGACACACATTTAAATATCTTTTACTAGCAACATAGAAGTACTATTTTGCAACTTAATTTTGCAGGAAAGTAACATTTCTGTAAACGACCTCAGGATACAATTCAGGTGTATTTAAGGTCATTTTTTGCTAAAAAACATATTCCGCGCACTAATAAAACCGCTTAATACTAAAAACATGACATCTCGTACGTAAATCAGCTCGAGGACGGAACGCAGAAAGAGGCTCGAATTAATTAAAATTTGTATGCACCAGTTTCTGATTACTTTTAATTACGCAGCTTAATCCATAATGTTCAAACCATTTAGACTCTATAATTAGCGAACAATAAAAAATATGTATAACGACAGTTGGAACCGTTTATGCCGTAAAATTGAATTTTATGGGAGTGAAACTAGTTAAGCCATTAATGTTATTATGATTAAATTAAATGGACGATATCCGTACCGACGATTAAAGTTTCAATTGCGCTCAGCTTAAGAATTACCATTTCGATCTAGTTTAGTTAATATATAGCCGTTATAAACAGCAGATATGTTCTAGAATTGTTTTAACGACTCATATAACGTTAATATCAATAAGTTTCTATATTTTTAGGTCATTTTAGCCATAATTTTATGCTGTGAAGCAACATCTTTGACGCATTCTAGACTTAATATCGCACTTAATTGATTTAACATTTACGTAGAATTATATCTAGAATCGTATCTTCTAAAGTAAATGAAGGAAACACAGTTATCTCAATATTTACGGGCATTCCTATTGAGAAGTTGATATCTAGAAACGTGGCTAGTTAGTACAAAAGGTCAGCTGAGCGGTTGGTGGCCGCAGGTGGTGGCGTGGTCACCTGCGATGTCATGCACCTTACATTTTCCACGGCGGATGCGCGCGCGCCGGCGCGTGGCGGTCGACGGCTCCTTCACGCGCCGCGCCCTCGTTAAGGCTGAGGTACACTGCTACTTTGAGCTTTTGACGAATGTATTTAAATCTATGTCTGTTAAAAAATTGTAGCTACAAAAATATGTAACTACAAAAAATATGTAACCAAAATAATTGTTATGGATATCATTAGGGCGTCGATTTTATAAAGGTTGGGTTCATGGTGTGCAATAGCTACATTGTATGTATTTATGCCTCGAAGCAGTTATATAAGATTGTGCTAATAATATAATAGAACAATTTATTTATCAGTGGTATGCGCACATTGCTGGGACTTCGTTCTATTTACAATTTTCTTAGAGCTTTAGCTTTTCTTTTAAGCGCACCTATAGATACTCAATATACTACGGTTAACAATATGGCCAAGCACGGTGACTGTGGCAAAACTGTTTTAATAGTTTTTATAGGATCTGACGTTAACCGTGGCGTACAAAATAGTTTTCTCCTATACAATGTGTGTTAACGTATTTACAAGTAAATACAATTTACTTTGGTATTTTTATCTACTTGCACACGGCCACGTAGACTTTTGATTCGGGCCGTGCCTAACAAAATGTTTTATAGAAAGATACGATTTTATATGTTGCATGATACAAATACACCTTTCTTTATGGCCACATAACAGCTATATCCAATCTAAAAATAAAATTATATCATAGATTAATTGATTACCGAAAATTCAATATTTAAAGATAATTAAATTAATAATAGATAATTAAATTGAACCCGAAATACTATTATAACCGTAATTTGTTATTTTGTATTTATTATATTTTAAATATTGTGTTCCATGTATCTATTCACATTAGAAGTATTTCTGACTTTATTTCTTAACTTTAACTTATTATTGATTTAGGTCATATTTCCGTTATTATTGAAGAACTTATCTTCGATGACTGCCAAAATATTTTAGATAGCAAAATCAAATTGCTTTAATTTAACAAGTACGTGTAAGATATATCTAATTAGATAACACAAGCTTTTAAAAGCTCTTTCGGTTCTTTTACGAAATGTTTTTAGATTTTACTAGGAAATCCATGTTGGAATTTTTAAAATGAAAAATCGAAACAAACTTTGAATAATACTTCATGTTGCTTTACAGAGCGCAGTTGTATGGCTGTAACTACTATGGGTGTTTGGCACGAGATCTATAAGAATTCGTACTATTTGATTCGGTGTAGATTTGTATGTCGAGGGGAGGTTGAAAATTTGGGGTCTCGAATATATGTATCTACCGTCCAATTATATCGGGCGGTCATTTTATCATCGTGGCCTACTTGTTACTATTCCACTGCTGGATACGGCTGGATTTAGGCCAGAGTTCACCGCGCTGGACAATGGACTTCATTCTTATTCATTTTTTAAAACGATCAAGTGTAGTAGATTTCTACACGGCGATTTCATTTACTGTTATAATAAAAACGACTAGTAATTTCTAATACGTTCATAAATTTGAAAAATCAGAGAACTGGTATTCGACCTTCGGATACTCGGATTGCCGTACACACCACCCCATCTACTTCGATATTACACCAGCAGTTTCATTGCTGAGTCCAGAGTCAACTGGGTTTGAGTTGGAAAAGAAAGTACAGTAGTACATTACGTGTACAAATCTTCGGTCGGTGTATAACGTCCCTTAAATATCTTCTTGTTTACCGCGCAAGACTGTTACACACATGAAGTTTCGAAAAATTATTTCGTTTACAAATAATTCGTATATTAAACGTTCGTATTTTCAGTGTCTTTGTATATACTAGTTATCTTAACTAAATAATAATGACTATATTTATGTACTAAAGGAATGAAAGATTATGGTCACCCTTTTAATATTCTGATCAAGTGTAGATTAGTAGACATCTTTGAAAATGATATGGAGAACCTACAGGTACGTCGATATTAATAAGAACTTTCATTACGCATCAAAAACAAACTACGATCCTCTAGTCTCACTATTTTTCCATAAACTAAAGCGCGCGAAAAAATACCTCCAACTGTGTGTATGACAGTTAGGGATGAGACGTGTATTTATTAGTGATGTGTCTAACAATATGTAGGTTGTCACACGATATTTTTTGGCCGTTAGTGCAAGTGATAGACGAGGAAAAATATAAAAGATAAAATTGAAAAGATAATTATTTTCTTTACGTTTTTTGTTACACTTATAATTATGCGTATACTACATGTATGTACAATTTTATGCATGTACGCACAAAAGACCTTCTCATAATGTTATCAGTGGAAATTAAGTATGGATGGATTATTAACAATTTAAAACGAAAAAATAAACGCTTCAGCGCCTACAATTTTTTGTCACTCTTCGTATACTGAGCGATAACTTTATTTAATTAAAACCTTAAGTATCTCTGATTATACTACGATAGATTTTTATGGAAAGCACTATTTCTTGACGGTGGTGTCAATTATGACTGTAGATGGTTGAAATTGTTCTTCCAAAATGGATATAACGTGCGCAGGGTGAGAATTTATAAGCCATGGCCAGTTACAAAAGGCTATGGTGAGAAAAAATACAAAATGAATTAATTTATGTAGTCGGTTTGAAAGATATTTTATTGGGAAATAATTACTTCACAATTTACACAGTTACCTTCCTATGTTAAAAATGAATGGCTTAATTAAGATGTGTATTCAAATGTAAATATTTGGTCCTAATATTTAATGAATCCAGTGCTTCAGTATTTTGTCCCAAACCTTAGATTTGAAGGCTGTGGTAAGGGAAACTTATTAATTCGAGGTGTTTCTGCTTTATTCCTCAGGGGAAAATATTATCATTTGCAATAACGAATTAGGGGAAACATCATAAGGAAACTTTCATATCTGAGAGCTCTTTCTTAGAGAGAGAAGGCTACCAATTCGCACGTGGCCAACATGGTAGCCTAACATCTGTCACTCTGAGACGAGACCCGTACCTAGCAGTGGTGTCCCACTTAGAAAGTGGTGTCCCACTGCAGGCTACGTGCACTAATGACTTGACGACGACGCTTAGATTCATTTCCTATTACCAATCATATTTATAATTTACATGCGTGCATTCTACCTTCATACCGACGTTCAAGCAAACTATCTTGCGTTAATTGCTGGTAACTTCATAAAGGTTATAGTTAATTAGAGCGAGAGGGGTGCATAGATAATGTGCGCCTTCTCCGGAACGGGCGATTACAGATAATCGAGTTGGTAGCTACCCTAACAGGTTGTTGGCATTTCATTTGAAATGGCACTAATGTTTTTGCTGTCTTGGATGTGGTCAATGACAACGATGTTTTTGCAATCAGCCACGCTATGAGCAACCTAAGAGAAATTTGAAACTATTCGAACGTAATGCCGGTCTAGACGCTAGTATTTGCAGGACGGTAGGAAGATAGTATTTAGCTCCCTATTCTGGTAAAGTAATTTGCTTATCCACCTAGATTAGTTTACAGTATAGCTAAGTGAGGTGAGTATTTATCATTTACTACATTCTTTACTACAAGTACAAAACCAGCAGCGCTTGACAATGTACACTAGTACCTAGCGCCACGGTGGGACCATGAAAAGTTCTATCACGTTTAAATCTTTGAAATTATGGTATTTTCTATCTGTTTACAGCAATATCTATCTGTTTATAGCAATATTACTTTAAACTTTCTTTGCTTGGGTACAAAAGTGTCTATGTTTATTCTCAGATGAAACTGCTTCTAAGTAACTCTTCAGGGGTAGCAATACGACTACATTAGGTGGGACTCTATCATACATGTGGTTAATTAAGGGTGTTCATAGGCGGCAGACGCCACTTATCATAAGGTGGACTGCGTGCTCCTTTGTAACTTGTATATCATATGGAAACTTAAATTTTGATTTGAAACATTTTCCTTGTATAATCACGGTATAATGCTGACAACATCTCTAATTTCTGCCGGATTTCACGCATCAGTAAATTGTAAAATAACGTTACGTCTTTAGTTTTATATAACAGAGCCAGTAGACGTCGCGGTCGGTTGGAAAAATAATCACAGATATTAAATATTATTGTCGTAGCATATCCAGTAACCAAATATTTAGAGTTTAGTACATTTATTTATTTATTATCACTTTTTGATGCGGATTAAGATTATTTATTTTCACACTATTCGGAGAAACAAATGTATTATCTGGACTTTACTTTAAGTCGGTAACTGAGAGCTTAAGACTCTTTTTGAAAGCGGTTTAAACTAGTATAGATAGACTTGGAATCAGACGCTTCTAATTTATGAGGTGACTATCTTAGTCCTCACTATCTCAGACCTTTGATTGATTTCAGGGAGAACCTTCTATATGAAGTTGCAAGTTGGTAACTGATGTCTATGGGCGGCAATAACCAGTCACCATAATGGAATGCGGTGAGTGGAATGCAAGCACTTTTATTACAGCAACCTTACGAAAAAATTCAATAGGCAACAAACGGAATAAAACGGCCTGTAACAAATCAAACTACGATTTTTCTATAAGTAGTAGTTAGAAAATTCGACTCTTTAATATTGAATAGAGCTGATGGAATTAACTTCAGTAAAAAA
Source organism: Spathilepia clonius (assembly GCA_018250295.1). Taxonomy (NCBI): domain Eukaryota; kingdom Metazoa; phylum Arthropoda; class Insecta; order Lepidoptera; family Hesperiidae; genus Spathilepia; species Spathilepia clonius. The sequence goes on along the minus strand of DWRA01000992.1, from coordinate 2,180 downwards.
GTTCATATCATTTTGCATTCTTAATTACGGTCTATGGTCTAAAAATGGTCTATTCAAATAACTGGTATTTTAGTATTATTGTGTATTCTAGCGCCGTTGCAAGAAATAATAGTACAGACGACATTCCTTCCTTGTTATAGGTGTGTTCACAGAAATTTTCTACAAGATATTTCGTAGAAATTTTAAGAAAAAAACTAGAACAAGCGATGTATTTTACGCTTTTAATAAAAACGGGTGTGAACTGGATTTGAGCCTGATAATTTTAGACTTATTACCCATTCTACTTTTAACGCCATTACGGTTAGATTTAGTCGTGTTTTGTTAAAGTCATATCCTTTTATACAAATTTTTGAAAGATACAGCCTGTGTGTTTGTGCGGTTGTGTCACGGAAGATACGTTTATACACAATTTTAGAATAATATTTTGTCTGCCACGGCTTGTGTCTGACAAGTATGATGTCTCTACATATAAATGCGCCGTAACGAAGAATTTGGTTTTTAACTTTCTCTCTGTAGCGCAGCTTTGTATTATGTCTCACGAAAGAGATTTTTCACAAAAAATAAATAGTACATTTTTCTTTAACCATCAGGTTTACTCTAAGGGAACATACTTTTAAACTTGACTAGATTCGAAAAACTGAGAATCATTTAGTGCAATATAAGTATATGTATTTATTTTTACTCGAAAATGTGCAAAAAGAGCGCTTTTGCAAGGCGACTGGCGACTCTTCTAGTTTTGCAAATGTCCATAGGCGACGGTGACCGCTTACCATCAAGTAGTCCGTCTGCCTAATCACTAGAGTGGAAAATTAAAAAAAAAACAATTATTCTTCGCGTTATTAATCTTAGCGTAAGTAAATATATTTATTTACAGAATTTTTTATCACTGTAAGTTGTGCGAGTAAAAAAAAAAAGTTATTTTCATATAGATACAAACATACAGAGTCAATAGAGATATTTGAAGCATTATCAAAAGTTTTCATACGACCGCTTCATTAAATATCCTGTTTGAAATTCTTTCCAAGTGGAACTGGCTTGAAATTTTTCACAGCTCAAGCCTAACCCTCATCTAATCCGGTATTCAGTAGCCATTCGGTCCGAGCTTCGGTCATCAACCGCGGCCGTCATGGTCGAGCGACCACCAAGCAACTTGGTGCTACCTACCGTCTGTTCATGGAATCTTTATTACCTGTTCAAGTTTTTTCACTTGGAAATTGAATAAGAATTAGACTATTTCTCAGGTTAAGTCGCGATAGGTCTACGTAATATACTGTAACCTATGTAGGTGCTAAGATGGTCTTATAAACGAGAGTAGTAAAATTGACAGAATTTATATCTTCTAGGAATTTCTATTGTTTCATTCATGGATGTTTGTATTTAGGGTTCTTCGGTTATTACGGTTTGAACCTGTCCATGAAGGGTAAAGAACGCGAAAAGGGTTTTCTTTGGGCTTTTCTATGTACGGTAAAAATCAATACCAATCTAAGCTTAAGCAGTATATAAGGTGTTTGCTTTCTTAAAAGGGTATAAAAATTAGTAATATGAGCTTTGACCTGCAATCCTCAGAAATTATGTCCTATTGTAGAATCTCAGTGAGACCGTCGTCACTGTAAAAGACCTAGAGAATATTCTACGATTTAGTTAAAAAAATATATACAATAATAACAAAATAAATATATCAAATTGCCCGGAAACAAAAAATAAATGGTCACAGTTCACAACGCCAAGATACAAAGTATAAAACAAGTGTTCAGGCCTCCAGAACTATTTAAGTGTCATTGGGGCAATTTCTAGATGGTATCTCTGCTTTATTATCCGAGTTGCCACGCGATGGTTAATTGTTACATGCTAATGTTATTGGGGTATTGTCCTAAGAGTGGTAGAGTAATGCATATATTGTTGAATGGTTAGCACAAATCTTGGAGAATAATAATTTACGCTTATATGGAGTAATTACATATAGAGATGTGTGGCGTGTTTGTCCTTTGAATTATGGAACTTTATTATATGAAGATATGGACTCATACAGGTTACGCTGGAAATTAGTGCCCGTTTCACTGTGAGTACCCTTTTTTTGTTTTCATTCAAAAGGTACCCGGTGCCGTGGGAGTGACATAGGGTTATGTGGGATTTTTACCCACTAAAACCCCCCCGGTGGCCGTCCTCAACGCTACATGGAC